>CM074727.1:33962137-33974637 GCA_037306005.1 Rhinophrynus dorsalis
TGGGGAGAGATGGAACTTTTGAATCAGTTCTGGTTGGAGACTGGGGCACCTCTGGATCATCTCTGGGTGGAGGTGGAGCACCTCTGAAACTACTCTTGATAAAGAGTGGAGGCTCTTTGGATGAGCTATGAGTGTGTGGGCACCTCTTTATCACCTCTGGATTAGGAGTGGAGGACACTTGGATGATAAGTTCAGGGTGGAGAATGGTCATCATCTGAATTCGCTGAAGGAAGAGTGGGGGACACTTGAATCAGCTTTGGGTGAAGGTGGGGGACATCAGGATTAGCTCTGGGTGGAGTGTGGGGCTCCTCTGGACAGACTATGAGTGGAGTGTGAGGCACCTACTTATCAGCTGTGCACGGATTGGGGCTCCACTGGATCAGCTCTGAGGAAGAGTGGAGTACAATAAGATCAGGACTGAGGGAGAGTACCCACTGATTAGCTGTACTTGTGAGGGTCATGAGCTCTGATTTGTGTTGGAGGCTGCTGTACTCATTGGCTTTTAATTAGGCTGATGTACTCATAATCTCTATGTATGAAGTCCCCACTGACTCTGAAGGCGGTTGGTGTATCCCCTGGATCTGCAATGGACTAGCTTCGCTACATATAATAATTAAGGAAGGCCTGGGGTTTACTGCATTTCAGCACCAAGGACAGATCCTGTATTCAAGTTAAGCATTTCAGCACCATAGACAGCTCCTGCATTTCCTTTATTCACTTCAGCACTGTGGACAGATCCTGCATCTTCCTCATACAGAACCAGAATCCACTTCATGTATTTCAGCACCATGGACAAATACAGTACCCGCTTCGTAATCTTTACCAGCCGCCGCACAGCCCCTGTCCCAGGGACCCAGCCATTAACCCCGTCACTCACAGTCTGGTCCCATTCCAGCAATTCAGCTAATTGCCTTTTAATAGTGTATTGTTCAACTCTTTATTACCCTGTCATATCTCTCCCGTGAGATGCCGGAGAGATGGAGGGTGTCAAAGGACGCGTAGAGCAGGGGGAAGGGAACAGGCAGAGAGAGAGGGAGAGAGAAGGATGAAGCGCACAAAGGCTCATGCACTGAGAAAAAGAGGTGCAATACTGGAGCAAGCAAGCTGCATTAATCGCTCCAAAATCCCCCAAATCACCATTCATTTGAAATTAGTTATTTAACCCCTAGGGTGATGTGTGTCAACCTCTCTAGCATTCAAGGTGTTAAAAGCTCTGTTGAAATGAATGGGCATGTTTACTTGGTCCCTATGGGGAAGGTGGTTTGCTCCAGAATGTTAATCGGCCCCACAGAGAGAAGAGTGATTCTAGAGGTGGATACTGATAGAACTGGATAATACAAGTAAGAAGTGGTGGGAGAATACAATTGTGGAGGGATAGGGGCAGTTACAGTATGGGGAGAGGGGGAAATAATTCCAGACTAACGGACCCGTATGTTCGATAGAAAGATGGAGGAGCTCTGGGGGAAACCAACTACACTAGGAAACCAACTACACTATAGGGGAGAGCTTACATTTTCCACTGGGCTTTTTTTTAAGCAATTGAATACTAGAGGGTTCTCCAATGCGTTGGAGACCTATCTAGCTTTTAAGGGGTTAAAATCTCCGTTTAAGTCAATGGGAATTTGGGGAACTTTTATTTTCTTCCGGAGGTGCAATTGGTTTGCCCCTGTAATCCTTCACTATTCTTAGAAGAGAGAAGATAGGAAACACAACTAGAATTAGAGAGAGCAGAAATGGGGAGAGGGAAACCCGAATACACGTGGGAAATTAGAAAGTGAAAGAATCCAGGTACTGAGAGGCAGAAAGAGTGGGAGGAAAGAGGGGAAAGAAGACTTGGGATGCTCAGATGAGGCACAGAGGCAGAAATATACAATTCTGGGCTCCAGAGAGAGCTGATGTATTAAGGTATGGACCACTTAAGTTGACCCTTTGAGTGCCAGAAGGGTACGTAAGTTGCGTGCCCCTCTGGCACTGAAAAGGTTAAGAAAACCAGCTGTGACATAAGGGACATTTAAAATTCCCTATCAATTTATATGAAGCTTTTAAGCTCTTGGCTTCTAGCATTTAAGTGGTTAGAAAAAAAAAACCATTAACCCTTTGAGTGCCAGAGGAGTACGTTGGGTAACCATCTGGCACTCAACGGGTTGAATTAACTGACATTTATATTTGTTCTGTATGAGCAGTAGCTTTGTCTCAGAGCTGTACCAGTTGCTCCTGGTACACCAGCCTCGGTATCTCCTTTGTATAGCCCCTGCAGGCTGGCACCTCAGGTAGTCAGTGGCTGTATCCTGGAGCCAGGAGATAAGACACAGAGCCAAACCTCATAACCTGCTCTATTCACGTCCCAGCAGCTGATCCGGCTCGTGTTACAGACTGGACAATGACACTGAAATAAACCCCAGTCTACATTCAGCAACCAGGTCCTGCCTGAACATAGATGTGTGTATATCTCTATTTATACAGCATAAACAAGGTACATAAACAGGGGATATAACAGTGTGTGTGTGTTTGTGTTAGGTAATTAACCCTTTGAGTGCCAGAGGGGTACGAAACGCATTGCAATGCAATGCGTTCCGTACCCCTCTGGCACTCAAAGGGTTAAGAATTATTGTCCCACAATATTGGAGTACGGTTCACCTTCCATATAAATAAAGTGTGTGTGTATCTATATATATATATATGTCTGTCTATCTATCTATCTATCTATCTATCTATCTATCTATCTATATATATATATATATATATATATATATATCTATACACACGCATATTGTTTTTCTAAATAACAATCAAGCACTAACAAAAAATTGATGCACTTCTTTGCAATCTGTATTTCATAGAATGTAGAAGTGATTTAAACACGGTTTGTTATTGTACATATTTTTACGTGATAATATTAAATTATAGAAAATTAACATGTTATGATCAGTGTTACAATACATTTATGTATGTGTATATTTATAATGGATGTGTGTGTATATATAGGCAGTGATATGTTTGCAATATAAAATCTATTACCTACAATGTGGTGAGTCTGGTGACCTCTATACATGGAAACGATTATAACAGGGATGTGAATTGAATACAACTGTTTAACCCCTTGGGTGCTGGAAAAGTCTCTAATGCAAATGCAGCTGATTAGTCCATTCAATGGTAAATATACGTCTAATGTGTTTCATTGTATTAACCCAGAGGGCTGTGCACTTCGCAAAGAGTTAACCCTCTGAGTCCCTGACAGGTGTCCAATGCACTGCAACGCAGTTGGTTGGATACCTGATTAACCTTTTGAGTGTGAGAGAGGTATCCAACGCATTGCATACCTCTCTGGCACTCAAAGGGTTAAGGACGCGAATTTGCTAAATCGTGTAACACATTGGACCTATGCACTCTGGATAACTCTCTAGCATCCAAGAGGTTAACAGTTCCCGTGATCCCATCTAGATGAATGGCAGAGGAGTTCCCCGGTACCCTCACACTGTGAGGAGATGGCTGGGGGGTGCAGATGTGTGGGAGGGGTGGCCCCTCTGCACCTGCCCTGTGTGTATATATACACACAATGGAACAGCAATGCACAACGCGCTCTGTATACACAGTGAGAGAATGGAGCAGGCTCCGGAGCAGCAGCGGATCACTGAGCAGGCTGAGAAGCAGCAGTCTGAACAGGAGCCTGCTACTGTGTGCAATCAGGGACAGGACAGCAGCAGCACCAGCGCCTAGGTAACACTGACTCACCTACTGATTGCACTGCACTCACTGGAGGGGGGCTGGATTATTATTCCTCTTTACTATTTATTTCCACTTTCTCCATTTGCTTTTTTTTCTCTTCATTCCTATCAAACTCCCATTCTCTCTCAACAATGTCCCATGTTATTCTACCAGATTCTTTCTAATTATATCTCCTTTCTCTCTCTCTTTCTCTCTGTCTGTCTGTCTGTCTATCTGTCTGTCTGTCTGTCTGTCTATCTATCCATCTTTTGCTCTTTCTCTCTCGTTCTCTTTCTCCCTTTCTCTCTCCCCCACTCCCATTTCCACTCTCTGTCTCTTTCTTTTTCTCTTGCTCGTTCTCTCTCTACCTCGCCCCTTCCCTCGCTCTCTCTTTCTGTCTGTCCTTCTCTTCCTCACACTCTGTCTCTCTCTCCCTTTCTGTCTCTCTCTCTTTCTCTCTCCACCACCCTCCCTCCTACCCTCTCTCCCACATACCTCTCCCACATACCTCTCCCACATATCTCTCCCACATACCTCTCCCACATACCTCTCCCACATATCTCTCCCACATACCTCTCCCACATATCTCTCCCACATACCTCTCCCACATATCTCTCCCACATATCTCTCCCACATATCTCTCCCACATACCTCTCCCACATATCTCTCCCACATACCTCTCCCACATACCTCTCCCACATATCTCTCCCACATACCTCTCCCACATACCTCTCCCACATACCTCTCCCACATACCTCTCCCACATACCTCTCCCACATACCTCTCCCACATATCTCTCCCACATATCTCTCCTACATACCTCTCCCACATATCTCTCCCACATACCTCTCCCACATACCTCTCCCACATACCTCTCCCACATATCTCTCCCACATATCTCTCCTACATACCTCTCCCACATATCTCTCCCACATATCTCTCCTACATACCTCTCCCACATATCTCTCCCACATATCTCTCCCATATACCTCTCCCACATACCTCTCCCACATATCTCTCCCACATACCTCTCCCACATACCTCTCCCACATACCTCTCCCACATATCTCTCCTACATATCTCTCCCACATACCTCTCCCACATACCTCTCCCACATATCTCTCCCACTCTGTTTCCCCCTCTCTCACTCTCACTCTTTTATTCACCCCAATTTATTTTACTCTCTTCTCACACTCATCCATTTTTTCTCCTTTTATGTCTACTTCTCCATTTCTCTACTTTTTTCGGATTATCTCTTCCAGTCTTACTACTCTCTTTCTCTCCCAATGCACGGCTTTCTTTCTCTCTTTCTTCTCTCTTTATCCCCTCCATTTCTCAATTTCCGTCACCATTTTTAATTTTAAATTCATATTCATCTCTCTCTGTTTGTCACTGATTCTTTCTCCTTACAAGTTCCACCTTCACTGAATCCAGCCCAATGTATTTTAATGTAACATTACAATGATCATGCTCTCTCTCTCTCTCTCTCTCTCTCTCTCTCTCTCTCTCTCTCTCTCCTTCTGTATTTCCCTCCTTGGTTTACTTCCTATGGAGAATGATTCCTCTCGGGCCAGGTCACACATTCCCAGCTCCCGATCAGACAGTAACCGGCTTCCCCAGCCCCGAGGAGAAGCGGATTAAGGGGAGCCCCCTGCCCCCCACCACACATTGTGTCTGGTGTATTAAGAAATGGAGGGATTCTGGAACAAACCATCTAACTGGGACAAATACATATTCCCAGTGATTTAACCCCTTTGAGTGCCAGAGGGGTACGCAACGCATTGCATAGCAATGCGTTGCGTACCCCTCTGACATTCAGAAAGGTTAACCATTTGAGTGCTAGACAGGACACCGCTCTGATTCAGTTATTCGTTGTACAGAAACCCCGATGTTAGACTTATCATGTGCTAGATTTCTAGGAGAGAGAAGGGTGGTTGGACTGGATACAATTAGTATCACATCACAGGGGAGAATATACATTCCGGGAATCCTCATTGGTTTAAATGCGGCTTTTAACCCAATGAATGCTAGAGAGGTCATTTAAGCATTGCCAAGCAACGAGCTGAGGACTTATTTACTACGCTGATGGTTAAACGTTCCATTTAATTAGCTGATATTTTCTGGGGAATCTTTTTGTGTTCCCTATGTTGCAGTTGGTTTTCTCCAAAATCAGTCCAATTATTCTTAATACATCGACCTCAATATCAACTTTATGAGCTGGATTTCTAAGAGAGAGAGAGATACAAATACATAATACAAGTAGAGGAGATATACTACAAGTACAACATCTAATACAAGTAGAAGAGAGATACTACACGTAGATAATACAAGTAGAAGAGAGATACCACAAGTAGAATATCTAATACAAGTAGAAGAGAGATACAAGTAGATAATACAAGTAGAAGAGAGATACTACAAGTAGAATATCTAATACAAGTAGAAGAGAGATACAAGTAGATAATACAAGTAGAAGAGAGATACTACAAGTAGAATATCTAATACAAGTAGAAGAGATATACTACAAGTAGAATATCTAATACAAGTAGAAGAGAGATACAAGTAGATAATACAAGTAGAAGAGATACTACAAGTTGAATATCTAATACAAGTAGAAGAGAGATACTACAAGTAGATAATACAAGCAGAAGAGAGATACTACAAGTAGATAATACAAGTAGAAGAGAGATACTACAAGTAGAATATCTAATACAAGTAGAAGAGAGATACTACAAGTAGAATATCTAATACACATAGACGATGGGGAATATAGACAACGTGTAAAATATATAATAGATGTAGCGGAGGGAGAGAGATAAAACAGAATACAATTAGGATGAGACAGTGTAAGTAGGAGACACAGAGATAATATAAGTATAAGACAGGGTGAGATCTGTAATAGGACACGGGTTATAGAGAGTACAAGTGGGGAAGAGTGAGAACAGGGATGCTGTAGGGAAGGTGTATCACTTTTCTAAATTCCCATTAATTCCCATTTTTATTACCTTGACTGTTAGAGAGTTTTTTTTAATGAATTGCTAAGAAATGTGATTGAGTTATTTCTAGAAATAAAGTGGTTAATAGCCAAAATGAAATCAATAGGAATGTATAATTGACTACAAGTAGAATACATGTGAGACAGGATAAAAGTGAAACACAATAGGAAGAGGGAATAACCTTAACCCTTTAAGTGCTTTGCAATGCATTGGTATCACTCTGGCACTCGAAGGGTTAAGATAAGACAGAGTAGGAATGAGAAAGAGAGAGAGAATATATGTAGGTTTAGAGAGAGTTCAGTTTGGGATAGAGGAGGGATCCAGGAAGAGGACACATTGAAATATAAGGAAGGAATGACGAACGGACGGACGGCCAGACAGACTGGATGTAAGTCATAGGTGTCAGGATTTAAGTTTGTGTAGGTTTTAAAAACGAGAGTATGAAAATAATCAAACGTTATAGGCAGATACAATCTAGAACAGATTCCCCGGTGTATAGACATATCTCCAGCAAATGGTACATTGTCATATAACATACTGCAATAAAGATAGCTGGGATTATTACAGGACAGTTTCCATAATGCTCTTTTTTATCTCCAGAGGCCAGAATGAAGAGGAACGTAATGCATATCTGCTATACACCCTTCTGAAAAGTGACACGGGAAGGTGTGTGTGTGTGTGTGTGTGTGTGTGTGTGAGGGAGACAGAGAAAGAGAAACTGTGTGTGTGTGTGTGTGTGTGTGTGTGTGTGTGTGTGTGTGAGTGAGAGATAAACTGTGTGTGTGCGTGAGTGAGAGAGAGATAAAATGTGTGTGTGTGAGAGAAACTGTGTGTGTGAGTGAGAGAGAGATAAACTGTGTGTGTGCGTGAGTGAGAGAGAGATAAACTGTGTGTGTGTGCGTGTGTGAGAGAGAGATAAACTGTGTGCATGCGTGTGTGTGAGAGAGATAAACCCTGTGTGTGCGTGTGTGAGAGAGAAATAAACTGTGTGTGTGTGAGAGAAATAAACTGTGTGTGTGTGTGTGTGAGAGAGAGAGATAAACTGTGTGTGTGTGTGTGTGTGTGTGTGTGTGAGAGAGAGAGATAAACCCTGTGTGTGCGTGTGTGAGAGAGAGATAAACTGTGTGCATGCGTGTGTGTGTGAGAGAGAGATAAACCCTGTGTGTGCGTGTGTGAGAGAGAAATAAACTGTGTGTGTGTGAGAGAAATAAACTGTGTGTGTGTGTGTGTGTGTGTGTGAGAGAGAGAGAGAGAGAGATAAACTGTGTGTGTGTGTGAGAGAGAGAGAGAAATAAACTGTGTGTGTGTGAGAGAGAGAGAGATAAACTGTGTGTATGTGTGTGAGATAATCTGTGTATGTATGTGTGTGAGAGAGAGATAAACTGTGTGTATGTGTGTGAGAGAGAATCTGTGTATGTATGTGTGTGAGAGAGAGATAAACTGTGTGTGTGAGAGAGAGAGAGATAAACTGTGTGTACATGAGAGAGAGAGATAAACTGCGTGTGTGTGTGTGTGTGTGTGTGTGTGTGTGTGTGTGTGTGTGTGTGAAAAAGACGAGATGTGTGTGTATGTAAGAGAGAGAGAGAGCATATGAGATGCAGTGAAGAAGTGTGTGTGAGATATAGTGTGCATGTGTCTGCTCTTTTGCTGTCTGATTTGAAATTTTAGTTTTGGTTGCAATAACTTTTAATGAAAAATCTCCCAGCAATGGAATCTTTCTTGCTTAAACCCGTTTCCATGCCACAGGCGTTGAATACTTCTCTGTCACTCAAAGGGTTAAGTAACAGGAAAACATCTATAGTAGTGGTTCCCAAGCCTACCCCTAACAGGCGGTGTCTTTAGTGTTTACCTGCATGTGCACATGTGAGTTAATGAAATTACTGAGCCTCTGACTAACTGAGCAGGGAAATCCTAAAGATGTGGCCTATAACCACTTCTCTGTAAAAATGAGATGCTTTATTTAAATGTGAGTGCAGCTCAAAGTAGCTTTTTGTGGTGCAATACCTCCATGGCCTGAGATTTTATAGTGGAGCCTATAGAGGTTTATGGCCAACTGACCAGGGGCTGGATTCAAATGTAGAAGATAAATGTTACCTCCCGTTTCATAAAAAAATATTTCCTATTGAAGTCTATGGGATACCTGGAGATAAAACAGAGATAAAATTAGCACCTGATTTTGAATCCAGCCTCAGGACTGTTCATGGTCCCCTGGAGCGACCGCACCATAATACATTTCAGGCCATTTGAGGTACTAAACGCAAAATGCAGCTTTGAATTGCAATAACGTTTGAATAAAACATCTCTCAGAAATGGGAGTACCCTTGTATACTCAGCAGGATAATGCCTACTATATGACCTCTATAGAATACACAGGGTTAAAATCCCCAAATTGAATTTATCATTTGTTCCATATGATTCAGCTGATTTTTTCCTCAGAATTGTTTGCATTTTAGTATTTATACATATTTCCCTTTGTATTTAAATTTAATTTATTTTTTCCCTGATATATTTCAAAGGGTTAACCCCTCTGGAACTTAGGGTCGTAGTTATCGCTCTAAAGTGAATCAATTAATGGAGCAAACCAACTAGGCTACAGGGACAATAAGATAATTCACATTTAAGTCGGGAGAATGCTGGGAATTTGTCCCATGTGGTGCAAATGCTGTACCCATTTAAACTGAGCTTTCACCCTATGGATGCCAGGGAAGTCCCCAACGCATTATGAAGCAATGGTCTGGAGACATGTGTAGCATTGCGGGGATTAAACCCCCCCATAAATTCAGTCACACAATCTGCACAACATGGGACAAATTCCCAGCATTCCCCTTGATTTAAATTGTGGCCTGAATTACTTCAATGCTTTGGATAACTCTCTGGTACGTCAAGGGTTAAAATACCCCATCTAACGCAAATTACATTTTTATTTGTCACCTATGGTGGAGTCAAGTTTTTCTACAAAAAATTTCCATATTTTTCTTTATAACACATCTTTTTTTATTGCAAATTAATTTAAAAATTTCCTGGAAGAACTGATTGCGCCTTCTGGAATGTAGGCCTAGATTACATTGCAGTCGATAGATATCACTTGGTTTAATCTGTCAGAATCCTATATAAATTTATGGAGAAATCTGCAGAACACAAAAAATGTAGATATTCCACTACAGCCCTTTGAACGCGCTGGGTACCTCTCTGGCACACATAGGGTTAATGGATTAAATCCCTTTGGATACCAAAAAGGGGTTCTTCAAAAGCATTGCAAATCAGCGTGTTGGATACCCCTCAGGCATGAAAGGGTTAAGGATTGGCTGTTTTTTTATTGTGGGTACGTATTCTCCATCTATTACATTATGTTCCGCAGCCCCTCGGGCTGTATAATCACAGCAACCCTGGCCTCTCAGTGTAACACCGCTCTCTCCTGTGAGGATTGCTCCTTGTAATAGATTTTCAATCCAGGTCACATAAACAATATGTCAGTATTATCTGAACGAACCTATTGATTCAGTGGAACATTGCATTGTGTGAATAACCTTCTCCTACGTCACTGAACCAAAAACATACAATAAGGCTGATGGATTGAAACCATTTGAATGCCACAGAGGCATCCAACCCATTATACTTCTCTGGCATTCAGAGGGTTAAATCAGCTGGAGTGATTCTGGAGACAGACCGAGTTACTCGAGTCACTTAAACAAATCTGGGCATTTTAACCCCTTGAATCCCAGAAAGTCGTTCAAGGCGTGTACACATAAGGAGGAGGGTGATGGAAGAAGAAATTGAGAAATTGTGGAGCGACCCAGCTGCGGTATAGGGGGCAGATACATGAGGTCTCTGTAGATTCAAGGAATTAACAGTCCCTTTTCAGTCAATGAGTATTTTTAATTTTCCCTCTAAGGTGCAGTCAGTGTTCCCTACAATTGTTCCACTTAATTCGTTCATCAGCATCACTGTGATATACACCTTCTGACTCTGTCTCTTTTTCACTGTCTCTGTCTCCCCCCTCTCTACCTCTCCGATTTCTCTCTCTCTGTTTCTCTCTCTCCCTATGTGTGTATGTCTCTGACCTTCTCTCTGTTTCTTCATGCCTCTGTCTCTCTCGTGACTCTCTCTTTCCCCCTTTCTCTCTTACTATTTCTCTGGTTCTCTCTCTCTCTCTCTCTCTGTGTCTCTGACCTTCTCTCTGCTTGTCTGTCTCCCTCTGCCTCTCTCTCTTCCTATCTCTCTGCTTCTATTTTTCTCCCGTCTCTCTCTCTGTTTCTCTCTCTCTCTCTCCGCCCTCGTCTCTTTCTATATCCGTGTGTCTCTCTCTACTACTCTGACTTTCTCTCTCTGTGTCTCTTCTCCCCTCTCCCCGCCTGTCTCTCTCCCTCGCTTTCTTCTTTACCTCTGTCTGTCTCCCCCATCCTCTCTCTCTCTGCCTCTCGGTCTCTGCCTGTCTCTCACAATCTGTCTCTCTCTTTCTCCCTCTCTCTTTCTATCTTTCTGCTTCTCTCTCACACCTGTATCTCTCCCCCCACTCTGTCTCTCTACACCATTGTCTCTTTATATCTCCCTGACTCTTTCTCTCACTATCTCTCTTTTTCTCTGCATGTCTCTCTCTCATCCCCACTCACTGCCTCTCTCTGTCTTTCTTCTCTATCTCTGTCTCTTTTCCCTCTTCACCCCTGTCTGCCTCCCCATCTTCTCTCTGTCTCTCTCTGACTGTCTCTGTCTCTCACAAGCCGATCTGGTGTAATTCTGGGGCAAGCAACCCGCACTGCATGGGACCATTACTATTGATTTAAAAGGGGAGTTTTAACTCCTTAACCCTTTAAGTGCCAGAGTGTTACGGAACGCATTGCAGTCCCACTCTGGCACTCAAAGGGTTAAATACTTGAGAGGTCTCCGTAGCAAGAACAAATAAAAATTCATATTGACTGAAATAGGTTCTTTAAACCCATGAATGCTAGAGAGAGAGATCCAACACAATGCGTTGAAGAGACCTCTCTGGCTTACGGTCATTTTATTGTGTCCCCTGGAATTACACCAATTCTTCTTTCTACATCAGCAAAAATATCTCAGTGTCCTCCATTCTGGCCCCAGTCTCTTCTGTGTTATCAAATAATAAACATCATGTATATTTACTAAATGTTTTGTTAATAATAAATGTCATACAAATCTGTTGTTGTCTGGTATGTTTTTGTAGTTACTTTTCAGCACTGATATCGTGTACAATAATTTGGGAATCCCTTCTTGGAACATTAATGTGAATTCCAGGCAAATACTGACCTATTTGTGCACTGAGATGTAAGGATGTTTTGTGAAGGAGGAACAGAGCTTGTCATCTCGTGTTAAACACACCACAATCCTAGCACTACACATGCCTGCCCATAGCCCAAATCCCCACTCCCTCCGCTTCATGACCCCTTACAAACATGTATACATCCCTAGTCACATAAAGAAATAAT
This sequence comes from Rhinophrynus dorsalis, assembly GCA_037306005.1. Taxonomy (NCBI): domain Eukaryota; kingdom Metazoa; phylum Chordata; class Amphibia; order Anura; family Rhinophrynidae; genus Rhinophrynus; species Rhinophrynus dorsalis. Next base: position 33,974,280 of record CM074727.1, read on the forward strand.
ACTATTTATTTACTTATGTTTAGTATTAATTGGAATTTATGTTCCTTGGTGCTGATTTGGAATTGTCTCGACATTATATGATAGATCGTAGATAGAGATAGAGAGATATAATATGGATGAATTATATGATATATATATATAGATAGATAGATTATTGAGGGATAAAGAGACACACAGATATAGATAGATAGATAGATAGATAGATAGATTATTGAGGGATAAAGAGACATATAGATAGATAGATAGATATACTGGATATATCTAAAAGAAATAAGCAGCAAAGACAATTATTTAAATAAAGCACATTAAAGACTCTGAGGGTGGGTACTACGTTGAAATGACATAGGACCAAGGGCAG
>CM074727.1:33977137-34031138 GCA_037306005.1 Rhinophrynus dorsalis
ATGATGATGAGAGTTGTAGTCCACTGACTCCGTTGTTAGTTGAGATGAAAAGACGGATTTGATTGCTGTATATTTTGTTTTGCATTGGGGTGAACTCCAGATTCCCTAAATTGGTGGCTTGTGATACATCAGGGGTATATAAGGAGATTGGAGGTGACTGTGTTGGAGAGGTAAAATTAGTGCTCACATGGGGTTCTAGGTGGGCGGTGGAATGTGAGGGAGGGATGGGTTTGGGTACTGCAGGTGGTGACAGAAAGGGGATGAGTCTTTAGGCCCTCCTCCAGATATGCAGCAGTCATGCAGACACCCTCTCTCCCACCCACCCCCCAAAAAAATCCTTCCTAATGTCGAATAGTTAGATGAATGCTCTATCTGTAGATAGACCTGGTCGGTGTTCAACACAAGACTAACAATCTGTGCTCCCCCCCCTTCTTCTGCCTCCCGCCCCCTCTCCAGGATCCACTGCATTGGACTGATGTGCCACTGTGGGAAGGACACACTCATCAGGGGACAAGGACAAACCATCACCCTCTAACACTATATGTTCAAGTGAAGAAGGTAAAGGGACTCACCATGGAGATACCTAGGAGGTCCTAATTACCTCTGGAAAAGGTGTCATGGTCAGGGAGGCTCAAGGGTGGAAAAGAGCCAGTCTGAATAAGTGGAGGTAACAGTCTTCACCAAGGCACTCGTTGCACATCAAAACGGACTTTTTGTTGCTGTTTTTTTTGGAAGTAGGGTCTTGAGACAAGCCATCATGGCTACCATGATCAGAAGCAAACTGTCCAACGTGGCCACCTCTGTGTCCAACAAGTCTCAGGCCAAGGTTAGTGGAATGTTTGCAAGAATGGGCTTCCAGGCTGCCACTGATGAAGAAGCGGTTGGCTTTGCCCATTGCGATGACTTGGACATGGAACACAGACAAGGTCTTCAGATGGACATCCTGAAGACCGAGGTCCCTGCCGGAGACACCCCAGCAGAGGGGGACATCCACTACCAAAGAGATGGCACGGGACCCCCTCCCTCTGCCTCTAAAGATGAAGGACTGTGCTCTGAGCTCTCCTCCGTTGGAAAACCCAAAATCACAGCCTGGGAAGCCGGCTGGAATGTCACCAACGCCATCCAGGTAAGACCCGCTTCCCTCCTGCATATGGCGTCCCCCACACACGCTCCAACTAATATGGCCATAGAATAAGAGTTGCCATTTTTAGTAAATTGCAAGCTCAGGGAATCTCCCCCCCCCCCAGGAGATGACAATCTACTTGAGGTCATATCGTCAAGGTCAAAAATGCTCCCCTTTCATTCCAGCGCTAGATACGTCCTACTACATGCCATCCAGGTGAGCTAGGTCTTAACCCTTTGAGTGCCAGAGGGGTACGGAACGCATTGCTTTGCTTGAGAGGTCACTAAAGCATTGCGGAACAATGCGATGGTGACCTTTCCGGAACCTAATGGGTTAACGGGTTACAAACACATTAAATCATATTGTTCCAAGGTCATTGTAGATGGGCCAAGACGCTATCTGCTATCATAGTGATATTTCGACTGAACTCTCCTGCGGTGCCTTTAAATAACTGAAATAGTGAAGAACCGAAATAATTCTGAAGCAAACAAACTGCACCATAGGGGGCAAATACAAAGTACCAGTGATTTAAATATCTTTGTTTAACCCCTTAACCCTATCATTGCCAGAGGGGTACACGTTGCGTACCCCTCTGGAACTCAAAGGGTTAATGTTAGACAGATCTCCAACCCACTGCAAAGCAATGTGTTGGATTCCTCTCCATTCAAGGCGTTAAACCTCAATTTAAATCAAATGTCATTTTATTTGCAGTTGGCTTACCTCAGAAATGATCTAGATTTTCTGAGTAATTCAGTCTCACTGAGATACAAAAAAAAGACAAAAAAAAAAAAAATTCACATCATTCAAATACCATCTAATTTCAAGTACATTCGTGGCCTAGATAACGTCTTAACCCATTGAGTGCCAGAGAGGCAATCTATAGTTTAAAACTGACACGAATATCATTTCTATATTGTCATTATACAGAAATCTCAAATCACATAATTTCAGAATTCGCTTTTTCGGGTATTTTTTTGCAAAAGCAGTGACCATACTATTAAAACACGACATTTTTTATATAAGTTTATTTAAATAAAATGTGATGTTACAATCAATAAATTCAATCAAAACACGACATTTTTTATTTTATTATTTTTTGTCAATGTGTAGTTTTAGAGATTGACTTTCTTTTTAAACACTCATATTTCTAATAAATCGAAAACCAACAAATCCGGTCTATTTTCTTAACAATCGTCATTTTTCCTTTTTGAGATTGACTTCATCAATAAAAATATCTGTCATCTGAAAAAAAGATATTACTGTATATCTTTCTGTATATACATATGACATTCAAATAAAGGCTCAAACAGTGATGTTTTGATCAGAAAGTGTGCTAATTGAAAGAAAAAAAATATAGTCTATATTTTAAAAAATAAATTATATGCTTTTTATACAGACCACAAATTGCATATAAATATATTTGCTTGCGTTGCATTCCACCATAGGGAACAAGTTAACCCTTCGAGTGACAGAGAGCAAAGGGTTAAAATTATCTTTCATTTAAAAAAGTGTTCTTTTAACCCCTTGATTGCTTGATTGGTTTTGGTTAAAAAAACATTTAAATCAATAGGATTTTTTCTCTCTCATTGCTATTTAATTGTGAGTTAGAAAGGGCTTGAGGGGTATCCAGTGTATTGCTAATCAGGTGGTTGGAGAGCTCGCTAGCAACCAAAGGGTTAATCCAAACACGCAGACAGACTCAGTGCAGGATTTGTAACTGCGCAGACAGTAAATTGGCATTATCCAACGTCTCCCAGACCGCGGGTATCTCTCAATTCCCCTCACTGAGCCAATCAAACCCTTACCACTAAATAATCATCTGTTTTACTTGAGTACGAGGCTAAAAGCAGATTTATTTGGGCTAATTTAATTTAACCCTTTGCATGCCAGAGAGGTACCTCCTCCGTCACTCACATGGGTTCATCTCAAACTGCTCCTATCAGATTTAAGTGTCACGTCATTAAAAATATGAATTTCATCTGCACTGGAATTTTTAATCCTCTGAGTGCCAGAATTCGTACCCCTCTGGCACTCAAAGGGTTAATAAATGACTGAATAGTTTAATCCTGGGAGTGCCAAAAAAGGTGCGCATTGCGCAACCCACCACTCTGACACCACGAGGGGTAATGGCTGCATTCATGGATGTGTTTTATTAGTATCAACGTGCTTATAGATAATAGAAAGACAGACAGATAGAGAGAGAGAGAGATAGGAGTAGTCCCCAACAGCTGCTGAGACAGCTGTTGCCTATCAGTGATCCAATGTAGTCTCCATTTTCTTTCATTCAGCAATCTCCCTTCTCTCTCCCTTCTCTCTCTCTCTCTCCCTCCCTCCCTTCTCTCTCTCTCTCTCTCCCTTCTCTCTCTCTCTCTCTCTCTCTCCATTCTCTCTCTCCCTTCTCTCTCTTTCTCCCTCTCCCCCTTCTCTCTCTCCCTTCTCTGTCTCCCTCCTCTCTCTCCCTTCTCTCTCTCTCTCCCTCCCTTCTCTCTCTTTCTCTCTCTCTCCCTTCTCTCTCTCTCCCTTCTCTGTCTCCCTTCTCTCTCTCTCTCTCTCCCCTTCTCTCTCTCTCTCTCCCTTCTCTCTCTCCCTCTCTCTCCCTTCTCTCTCTCTCCCCTTCTCTCTCTCTCCCTTCTCTCTTTCTCCCTCTCTCTCCCTTCCCTTCTCTCTCTCTCCCTTCTCTCTCCCTTCACTCTCTCCCTTCTCTCTCCCTTCTCTCTCTCCCTTCTCTCTCTCTCTCTCTCTCCCTTCTCTCTCCTCTCTCTCCCTCCCTTCTCTCTCTCTCTCGCTTCTCTCTCCCTTCTCTCTCTCTCTCTCCATTCTCTCTCTCTCCCTTCTCCCCCCATTGGACATCTCCATTTTATCTCCCCTTTTTCATTCCCATCCGTATCTCATCTTTATGTCCCTCCCTCTTTCTCCCTTCCCTTTATTTCTATCTGTCCATTCTCCTCCCTCTTTATACCCTTCTCTCTCTACACCCTTCACCCTGTGCCCTTTCTTTTTCCTTCCCCTCCTTCTCTCCCCATCTCTCCCTTTATATCCCTTCTCTCCCATCTCTGTTTGTCTTCCTTTATAATCCCTCTTTTTCTATCTATCCATCTCTCCCATTATATTCCCCTCTTCCCTTATCCCTAATCTCTCTATGTCCACCCCACTCTCCTTCCTTCTCTCTCCTTCTCTCCAGATCCCTTCAATTATATTCCCCAATTCCTCTATCTCACTCTGTCTATGCCCATTCCTTTCTCTCCCCTCATTCTCTCTCCATTTCTCCCCATCTTTTCAGTTATATTCACCTCTTCCCTTATCCCCAGTCTCTATGTCCACCCCCTCTCCTCCCTCATTCTTTATCCTCCTCTCCCCAAATCTTCTATTATAGTCACCTCTTCCACTATCTCCAGTCTCTATGTCCGCCCTCCTTCTCTCCCCCTCTCTCCATCTCTCCCATTATATTCCCCTATTCCTCCATCCTCAGTCTCTATAGACCCCCCTCATTCTCTATCACTCACCCCCATCAATTCTATTATGTTTCTCCTTCCTCAGTCTATGCCCATCCCCTCTTTTTGACCCTCTCACCCCATCTCTCCCACTATACCCCCCTTCCTCTATCCCCAGTCTCTGTCCATCCCTCTCTGTCCATCTCTCCTGTTATATTCCCCTCTCCCTCCATCCTCAGTCTCTCTATACCCACCTCTACCTCTCTTCCCCTCATTCCCTATCCCTTTCTCCTCATCTCTTCTGTTATAGTCTCCTCTTCTTCCATCCTCTATGTCCAGTCCTTTCTCTTCCATCTCTCCCCATCTCTCCTATCTCTTGTGTTATATTCCCCTCTTCCTCTATCCCCAGTCTCTCTATGTCCATCCTCTCTCTCCCCATCTCTCCTATCTCTTCTGTTATATTCCCCTCTTCCTCTATCCCCAGTCTCTCTCTATGTCCATCCCCTCTCTCCCCATCTCTCCTATCTCTCCTGTTATATTCCCCTCTTCCTTTATCCCGTCTCTATGTCCATCCCCTCTCTCTCCATCTCTCATATCTCTCCTGTTATATTCCCCTCTTCCTCTATCCCCAGTCTCTATGTCCATCCCCTCTCTCTCCATCTCTCATATCTCTCCTGTTATATTCCCTTCTTCCTCTATCCCCAGTCTCTATGTCCATCCCCTCTCTCTCCATCTCTCATATCTCTCCTGTTATATTCCCTTCTTCCTCTATCCCCAGTCTCTCTCTATGTCCATCCCCTCTCCCCACCTCTCCTATATCTCCTGTTATATTCCCCTCTTCCTCTATCCCCAGTCTCTCTCTATGTCCATCCTCTCTCTTCATCACTCCTATCTCTCCTGTTATATTCCCCTCTTCCTCTATCCCCAGTCTCTCTCTATGTCCATCCTCTCTCTCCCCACCTCTCCTATCTCTCCTGTTATATTCCCCTCTTCCTCTATCCCCAGTCTCTCTCTATGTCCATCCTCTCTCTTCATCACTCATATCTCTCCTGTTATATTCCCTTCTTCCTCTATCCCCAGTCTCTCTCTATGTCCATCCCCTCTCTCCCAATCTCTCATATCTCTCCTGTTATATTCCCCTCTTCCTCTATCCCCAGTCTCTCTCTATGTCCATCCCCTCTCTCCCCATCTCTCCTATCTCTCCTGTTATATTCCCCTCTTCCTCTATCCCCAGTCTCTCTCTATGTCCATCCCCTCTCTCCCCATCTCTCATATCTCTCCTGTTATATTCCCCTCTTCCTCTATCCCCAGTCTCTTTCTATGTCCATCCCCTCTCTCCCCATCTCTCCTATCTCTCCTGTTATATTCCCCTCTTCCTCTATCCCCAGTCTCTCTCTATGTCCATCCCCTCTCTCCCCATCTCTCATATCTCTCCTGTTATATTCCCCTCTTCCTCTATCCCCAGTCTCTATGTCCATCCCCTCTCTCTCCATCTCTCATATCTCTCCTGTTATATTCCCCTCTTCCTCTATCCCCAGTCTCTCTCTATGTCCATCATCTCTCTTCATCTCTCCTATCTCTCCTGTTATATTCCCCTCTTCCTCTATCCCCAGTCTCTCTCTATGTCCATCCCCTCTCCCCCCTCTCCTATATCTCCTGTTATATTCCATTTTCCTCTATCCCCAGACATGGAGTCCATCCCCTGTCTCCCTCCTTCCCTATCCCACTCTTGCTCCATGCACAGTTTAAATCGCACAGTTTCAATCAATGGAAATTTGGGGATAAGTGATTTGTAATTAACCCTTAGCATAAAAGAGATGTGCTCATCACATTACAAATCAATGCACTGGATGCCCCTCTGGCTCTATGAGGATTAAAGGACAACTAACATGGAAAGTAATTAAATTACAACTGCTTAAGTGCAGTTTTCTGATAGTTAATACATGTTATTTTCACTGGTGGAGCAAGAATAAATCTTCAAATCTAAATGTACATTTTTGTCCATTGCTTCTTCTCCAACCTCCTCCAAAGAGATGAAGCTGCCAGCGTCAGCCTGATTTCTATTGGCTGTGCCGATTGGTTGTGACATCACAGTGGTCTCTCTAGAGTGCAGAATACCAGTGATGTGGTAGGGGAAATTCAGAAGAAGGGTAATGCATTGGAGCCTGTAAGCTTATAATACAGGTGTGGGACTAACAGAGAATTACCTAGTAAAAGACTGAGCTTTACTAAAAGGCAGTTTGCAATATTCAAAGAGGTGGTCAGAGATGCTCAACTAGGAATGAGCCTGCCCTCAAAGTGAGGAGGCTCTATAGGAATGGTGTTCTACCCAGGGTGCAATCTCTTTTAGCTCACTAATGCCTTTCACAGAGAGGAAATATCCTAAAACACATCATACTGATCCTAGTCCAGCCACAAAGTGACAGGCAACGTCTCTCTAAACAAGAGAAGCAGCCAATCCCAGCTGTTCATTTCCACCTTGTTGGGCCTCCTCAGCACCATGAGCAAGGGATCCACGTCTGGATTACCCTGTTACTCTTAGGGTGACCAATCCCAAAATTAATTTGCATATGTAAAGAGCTGGTCAGGGATGCTCATCTAGGAATGAACCTGCCCTCAAAGTGAGAAGTTTTTATAGGAAAAATGTCCTCATCTAGGAATGAGCCTGCCCTCTAAGTGAGAAGTTTTTATAAGAAAAATTTCCCAGCCAGGGTGCAATCTCTTTTTTTTTTTTTTTTTTTTTTTTTTTTTTTTTTTTTTTAATTTAGCTCACTAACACTTTTCACAGGGCAGAAACATCCTGAAGCACATCATACTGACCCTACCTAAATGTAATGCCAGGCAATTCCTCTCTGAACAAGAGAAGCAACCAACCCCCACTACACATTTCATTCTTGTTCAGCATAATCTATGATGTGTAGCTGATATCTCTAGGCCCTGTGAGCAAGGAGTCCACGTCTGGATTCCCTCGTTACCCTTAGGGTGACCAATCCCAAGAGTAGTTTGCATATGCAAAGAGCTAGTCAGAGATGCTCAACTAGGAATGAGCCTGCCCTCAAAGTGAGGAGGCTCTATAGGAAAAGTATCTTACCCAGGGTGCAGGCTTTTAGCTCACTAGTGCCTTTAACAGAGAGAAAATATCCTAAAGCACATCATACTGATCCTACCAAAAGATAGTCCAGCCACGAAATGCCAGGAAATTCCTGTCTGAACAAGAGATACAGCCAACCCCAGATGTATGATTCAGCCTTGTTGGGCCTCGTCAGTGAGGTGCAGCTGATCTCTCTAAGAACTATGATAGGATATTTCCTCTCTGTTAAAGGCACCAGTGCGCTAAAAGAGACTGTACCCTTGGGTAGGATACTTTTCCCTACAGAGCCTCCTCACTTTGAGGACAGGCTTGTTCCTAGTTGAGCATCCCTGACCAGCTCTTTGAATATGCAAATTACTCATGGGATTGGTCACTCTAAGGGTAACAGGTGAATCTAGAGGTGGACCCCTTGCTCATAGTGCATAGAGAGATCAGCTGTGTCTTGCTGATGAGGCTCACTGAGGTGGTAATGAGCAACTGGTGATGGTTGCTTCTCTTGTTCAGAGAGAAATTGTCTGCCATTTTGTGGCTGTACTGTGTTTTGGTATTAACTGTGTGATGTGCTGTTTCTGTCTTTGAAAGACACTAGTGAGTTAAAAGAGATTGCATCCTGGGTTGGATACTTTTCCTATAGAACCTCCTCATTTCAAGGGCAGGCTTGTTCCTAGTTGAGTATGTCTGACCAGCTCTTTGTACTCTGTTATATCTTCTAAGAGAGAATCATGGGAAGTGTCAGAAACAGGGGCAGTCCTGCCTAAAGAGGGAAACATGTAAGGCATAGATACCTAATACCTCATAAAGAGGGAAGATTGGGAGGTATGGACCCCTAATATCTCCTAAAGAGACACTTGGGAGGCATGGTTTTCTAATATCTCTTAAAGAGGGGCACTAGGGAGATATATATTCTTTATATCTCCTAAAGAGGGACATTTAGGAAGTATGTACATCTAAAATATCCTAAAGAGGGACACTTGAGAGGTAGGGACACTTGTGAGGAATGGACTCCAAACATCTCCTAAAGTGGGACACATGAGGTACAGACCACTAATATCTCCTAAATAGGGAAACTTGGGAGGTATGAACTCCTAATATCTCCTAAAAGGGACACTTGGTAGGTATGTACCCCTAATATCTCCTAAAGAGGGATACTTGTAAGTTATGGACCCTAATATCTCCTAAAGAGGGACACTTGGGAGATATGAACTCCTACTATCTCCTAAAGAAAGACACTTGGGAGATATGAACACCTAATATGGGATTCACTAATCCGTCATTGTAAGTAAAACAATGGGCCCCTTAAAGAAGATGCAGCCTGCTGCATGGCTACACATCAGAGACATAAGTGACTTCAGCGAGAGAAACGTCCCAGTTTCCTGCTTTATTCTAGATAGTACGTCCTCTCCAACTGGAATAGGAGGCTCCACAGTATAACTTTGCAGCTGGAGAGATTTATCTCACTGAAGTTACTGTCCTCATCTTTCTTTAACCCTAGTGCAGGGGTAGTCAATTTTTAGACCTGCAGATGCTGGGGATTACAAATCCAACAATTGGCTAGCCTTGCACTGTGAATATCACCTAAAATTGGAAAACATGTGGCTCTCCAGTTGCTGTTGGACACCATAGGTTGCTTCATGACCTATTGACTGCTCTTTATGTAAACGAGAATGCTTTAGAATGGAACCAACACCTTTTATTTACACAGACTAATTTATAAACACAAATACTGAAGTTAATGTGAGTTTTCTTGCAGTGAAGCAATGTGATTCACTTATATACACACCACACAGTCTGATCTCCTAAACACAGGGACACCAGGGTGATACACTTATATAGACACCACACAGTCTGATCTCCTAAACACAGGGACATCAGCGTGATACACTTATATACACACCGCACAGTCTGATCTCCTAAACATAGGGACACCAGGGTGATACACTTATATACACACCACACAGTCTGATCTCCTAAACACGGGGACACCAGGGTGATACACTTAAGTACACACCACACAGTCTGATCTCCTAAACACAGGGACACCAGGGTGATACACTTATATACACACACCACACAGTCTGATGTCCTAAACACAGGGACACCAGGGTGATACACTTATATAAACACCACACAGTCTGATCTCCTAAACACAGGGACACCAGGGTGATACACTTATATACACACACCACACAGTCTGATCTCCTAAACACAGGGACACCAGGGTGATACACTTATTTACACACCACACAGTCTGATCTCCTAAACACAGGGACACCAGGGTGATACACTTATATACACATACCACACAGTCTGATCTCATAAACACAGGGACACCAGGGTGATACACTTATATACACACCACACAGTCTGATCTCCTAAACACAGGGACATCAGGGTGATACACTTATATACACACCACACAGTCTGATCTCCTAAACACAGGGACACCAGGGTGATACACTTATATACACACCACACAGTCTGATCTCCTAAACACAGGAACACCAGGGTGATACACTTATATACACACTACACAGTCTGATCTCCTAAACACAGGGACACCAGGGTGATACACTTATATACACAGCACACAGTCTGATCTCCTAAACACAGGGACACCGGGGTGATACACTTATATACACAGCACACAGTCTGATCTCCTAAACACAGGGACACCGGGGTGATACACTTATATACACACCACACAGTCTGATCTCCTAAACACAGGGACACCAGAATGATACACTTATATACACACCACACAGTCTGATCTCCTAAACACAGGGACACCAGGGTGATACACTTATATACACACCACACAGTCTGATCTCCTAAACACAGGGACTCCAGGGTGATACACTTATATACACAGCACACAGTCTGATCTCCTAAACACAGGGACACCAGGGTGATACACTTATATACACACCACACAGTCTGATCTCCTAAACACAGGGACACCAGGGTGATACACTTATATACACCACACAGTCTGATCTCCTACACACAGGGATACCAGGGTGATACACATCTATACACACCACACAGTCTGATCTCCTAAACACAGGGACACCAGGGTGATACACTTATATATACACTACACAGTCTGATCTCCTAAACACAGGGACACCAGGGTGATACACTTATATACACACCACACAGTCTGATCTCCTAAACACAGGGACACCAGGGTGATACACTTATATACACCACACAGTCTGATCTCCTACACACAGGGATACCAGGGTGATACACATCTATACACACCACACAGTCTGATCTCCTAAACACAGGGACACCAGGGTGATACACTTATATACACACCACACAGTCTGATCTCCTAAACACAGGGACACCAGGGTGATACACTTATACACACACCACACAGTCTGATCTCCTAAACACAGGGACACCAGGGTGATGCACTTACATACACACCACACAGTCTGATCTCCTAAACACAGGGACACCAGGGTGATACACTTGTATACACACCACACAGTCTGATCTCCTAAAAAAGAGAGACATCACAGTGGTAAACAGGTACAGAAGGATTTGGCTCCCAAAGATGAACTCTACCTCCAAAAGAGGTATGGACCCCTAATATCTCTTAAAGTGGGACACGTGAGGTACAGACCCCAATATCTCCTAAATAAGGACACATGGGATGTATGGAGCCCTGCAAAGGGACACTGAGGAGGAATACTTGGGAGGTATGGTCCCCTAACATCTAATAAAGAGGGTCACTTGGGAGGAATGGATTCTTACATTTTCCTAAAGATGGAGACTTGAGAGGCTTGGACCCCTAATATCTATTAAAGAGGGACACTTGGGAGTTGGACATTTGTTAGGTATGGACCCATATTATCTCCTAAAAAGGGACACTTGGGAGCTATGGACCCCTAACGTATCCTAAAGTTGGACATTTGTCAGGTATGGACCTATATTATCTCCTAAAGAGGGACACTTGGGAGGAATGGACTCCTAATATCTCCTAAAGAGGGACACTTGGGAGGAATGGACTCCTAATATCTCCTAAAGAGGGACATTTGGGAAGTATTTACTCCTAATATCTCCTAAATAGGCACACTTAGGAGCTATGGACCCATAATATCTCCTAAAGAGGGACATTTGTCAAGTATGGACCCCTATTATCTCCTAAAGAGGGATGCTTGGGAGGAATGGTCCCCTAATAACTTCTAAAGAGGGACATTTGGGAGGAATGAACTTCTAATGAGGGACACTTGGGAGGTATGGACCACTAATATCTCCTAAAGAGGAACACTTGGGTGCTATGGAGCCCTAATGTATCCTAAAGAGGAACACTTGGGAGGTATGGACCTCTAATATCTCCTAAAGAGGGACACTTGGGAAGTATGGACCCATAATATCTCCTAAAGAGGGACACTTCGGAAGTATAGACCCCTAATATCTCCTAAATTAGGACACTTGGGAGGTACGGATCCCTAATATCTCCTAAATAGGGACACGTGGGAGGCATAGACACCTAATATCTCCTATATTGGGACACTTGGGAGGTATGGGCACCTAATATCTCCTAAACTGGGACACTTGGGAGATATGGACATCTATTATCTCCTAAATATGGACACTTTATGCAGTTTCATCTGTCACAGGTTCTATCACTATATGGAAACTTTACATATATAAATGTTTGGATGCTGCAGCACACTTCATATAAGAGCAAGTTGTATTTTAGCTTTATTATTATTAGCTGAAAACCTTTGTTCCCTAAAGGGTTAATTTAAAGCCTGCACTGTTTCAGCCATATAAGAAGCTCATTCTCTCTATACTCGTTCTTTCTAATCTTGCAGTTTTAACTTAAAAGACACTGGAGTCACATTGTGAGGAATCACCTGCACCATAAGTAACAGCTCAAAATTGCCATTGATTTAAACTGGGCTTTTAACCCCTTGAATAATAGAGGGGTCGCCTTGGAGACTTCTGTATAATACAAGGGGTCCAAATCTCCATTTAAATCAATGACAATTTGGGGTAATTGTATTTCTATCCTAGGGTGCAGTTCTTTTGCCCTCAAATCAAGCAACATGTCTTTTGAACATAAGACATTTAGAGGAAATCAGCGCAGAACAATTTTGTGGAGTTTTTTGCCCCCTACTGGAAGCAGGAGGAATTTCAAGCTACATAGACATTTGTTGTAGCCAAATCCTTAAAGGGATAGTAATACTTTGTTTTATCTTTATTTCATTTTGTAGGCATTAAAAAAACCTTTATGGTTCGAGAGATATTCACAAGCAAAGTTTCCCCTCCCGCCCCTTTTACCTAGTGTAAGCCATCTCTTCTCAGATGTGTAATGCAGTCCATAGACCAGACATATAACAGCAGGGGACAATCTTCTTCCTATGAGAACATTGAAAGCCCTGCCCCCCTTGACAAGCTTTTCAGGTTTTTCCCTTATCTTAATTGAAGATTGTCCCTCTCTGCAGTCTACCTGGGCACCTCCCTTCTGATCTGGCTGAGCAGTGTTACATCAGTAAAAGGGGTGGGAGGGGGATACTTTATCATTCAATTACTCTTGAACTACAACTCTGACAGAATTGAAATAACACTCTCCAAAGTCCAAATAATATGATGATTAATTAGAGCTGCTTTTATTATGAAACATTACTATCCCTTTAATTACTGCGTCTCTAGGAACAGAGGCTTACTGTCTGGGCTCACTGAGTTCCCTTGTAACTCTGATCCACTTCCCTGCCAGTTCTGGTCACTCTCCACTCTCTTCTTCCTACTCTCTGCCCATTTTAAAGGAGAACTATCACCCCTGTACAAGTTTGGCTCATAATTATCTTAATATAGCGATAACCTATAATATTTGTCTTATTTTGTTATTCATTGGCTAGCGAGCGCTCCAGCTTGCATGGAGAAATCCTTCATCATCGGAGGAGGTTGGGAACAGGGGGAGACTGACAGGCTGCGGTACAGTGCTGTAACCTCAGTCTGTCCGGTAGTAAGGCCACGACACTTTTTTAAAACGTAACCCTTGGAGTTATGTGTTGTGTACCACTCTGGCACTCAAAGGGTTAAAATTTCACCATAGCACGCACTGAATAACAAAATAAGGCAAATATTACAGGTTATCGCTATATAAAGATTTTTATGAGCCAAACTTTTATAGGGGTAATAGTTCCCCTTTAAAGGCAGCCCCCCCTTCAATCAAACCCACCCATGGCATTTGGACACCCTACCCCAGACCTTAGTGGATCTACAGAGGATTGGAACACAAAGGTTCCCAGGTAACGATAAGGAGAAGAGAAATTCTCCATTGGGATAAGCTCTCCAGTTCAAATGTTATTCTGTAAAAGGGGCAGGTGGGGGATACAAAGATCTCTAAAACTTGACATACCTTAGTACATAGGATCCATTGAGTAATAGAGGGATTGGAGAGGTTATCATCCTGGAGAAGTCATTTCCTCTTTGTTGCATCTTAACCCCCCTGGAATAATTATGGCCCTATTCAACTGCACCATAGGGGGGTATATATAAACCTCAGCTGATTTAAATAGGACTTTTAGGTACTTATGTATCAAAGTAAAACTGAGCAATTCTGAGACAACCCAACTACACCATGAGGGACAAATAAAATTCCCATTAATGTAACACATTTGACCATTTAACCCCTTAGAGAGATCTCCAACACATTGCACAAGGGGAAAATTCTTAGGGGCCATTAATGTTCTGCCCAAATTAAGGTAAAAGGAGGGTATTACGAGCAAGTGTTACCGTTCCTTTAAAGGGATAGTAATCTGTCTTTAAAAGACTTTCGCCAAGTCTTCTGTATTTTCTAATATTGCGCTATGCCTCAGATCTTACTGTTGTGTAGTTCCAAAGTTATTCAGCTCTAAAGATCCCCACCCGGAGACGTAAATAGAAGCCTCTGGGCCCTGGTGCAAGAAATGCCACTGGCCCCCCCACCACATTGGCCCCCTCGACCACATTGACCCCCTCCACAATGCCCCTCAATCTTCACAATGCCCCCATCTCCTACCTGGAGCTCCCGTGTGGTCCTCTTAGTAATGCAGAGCGCTGGAAGATGATGTCATCTCCCAGCGCTCTGCATTACTAGAGCACCGGAGGGAGATTGCGGGCGCTAGGCGGAGGGGTCGCAGGGGGCGGCCGGGCCCCTGGAGTGATGGGCCAGGTCCCAGGTGCGACCCCTATAGTTACACCATTGCCCCCACCAGCCCTTTCTTGTCACATCTCTCTGAAGCTACAGTCTGGTCTGGATGGCTGCAGTGAGGGACAAACTTCAGTAAGCAAATGGAAATCCTGCCCTCCTTCATCAAGGGGAGCAGGATTTCCCTTATACTTACTGACTGAAGTCTGTCGCTCGCTGAATCCATTGAGTCACATGACGAAATTTGAGATTCAGAGGGAGGTGGCCAGAAAGGGGCAGGTGGGGGATCTTTAGAGCTGAATAACTTTTGAACTACACAAAAGTAAGATCTGAGACATAGTGCAATCTGCTACTATTAATATACCAAAGACTCAGCGAAAGTCTTTTAAACGGACATTACTATCCCTTTAAAGGGATAGTAATACTTAGTTTTATCTTTATTTTATTTTGTAGGCATTAAAAAAACATGAAGAATGATATAAGTCTTATCTCTCAAACCTTTATGGTTTGAGAGATATTCACAAGCAAAGTTTCCCCATTCGCCCCTTTTACCTAGTGTAAGCCATCTCTTCTCAGATGTGGAATCCAGTCCATAGACCAGACACATAACAGCAGGGGACAATCTTCTTCTTATGAGAACAATGAAAGCCCTGCCCCCCTTGACAAGCTTTTCAGGTTTTTCCCTTATCTTAATTGAAGATTGTCCCTCTCTGCAGTCTACCTGGGCACCTCCCTTCTGATCTGGCTGAACAGTGTTACATCAGTAAAAGGGGTGGGAGGGGGATATTTTGTCATTGAATTTCTCTTGAACTACAACTCTGACAGAATTGAAATAACACTCTCCAAAGTCCAAATACTATGATGATTAATTAGATCTGCTTTTATTATGAAACATTACTATCCCTTTAAAGCTTTCGTTCTGTGGGCATTATACTTGATATCGCTACATAACATAAGTGGATGGGTGTTGTGTATTTTGTCTCTGATGACATCAATGGAAATAATGAACGGTATTATAAATAAGAATATATATGTCACCATGGGCAAAGAAAAGATCACGAACCGCTATTGTGCTTGACAAATCAGGGCATTCATCCGTGCCCATTTAGGAGATGCGTGGGTGACAATTTCTCCTTCCTCTGTCCCCTGGTTCCATAGAGCTTATGACTAATGCCAATAATTACTCACATAGAAGTAATCTACTATACCCATGCCAGGCTTGTAGTAGCAGAGTCATACAGCAAAATCAAGGTCCTTGTTCTATCAAACCCACTGTCAGAGCTGAATTTACATCTCAGGTGCCCTTAGCTACAGGAACACTAGGCTCCCCAAGCCCCACCCATTACCACACCCCAGGTATTATCCCGCCCCCATCCCCATCCACTGTTACCTACCACACCCCCCAAACCCTTAGCCTTTAAGAGTGGTTCCTCAACATTGTCACATGGTAACCCACTTTTTTTTTGTTTTTCACCAAACCCTGATGCCCCCTGTTTATTTTTTAAGTAAATGTAAACCTTTGCAAGTGTATTATTTATATTATTATTAATTTTAATTTCATTTATTTTTGGTGTATTTTGAAGAAACCAATTGTTTATACATCCTTTTTTTCCCATAGAAATTCCTACATTCCAACATATATGTATGCATGTATCTTTACTCATATAGCACTATTCATGTGCACAGCGCTTTACAGAAATTTGCAGACTATGTTGGTTATAACCTTCTTTGAACCAGCGTTTCCCAATCTACTAACCGTAATCGATTTTCTCAATATGGATACTGGTAGAGCTTAAAATTTGAAGTCCTTTGCTACTAGCCAGACCTGAAAAGTTACTCGCCACTGCAAGCCATAGCATACCCACCAGGGCTGAATTTCTACTAGCCAGGGCTAAATTTGCACTCACCATTGGCTAGTGACGAGTGGAAATTTTGAGCCCTGGATACTGGTATGTTGCATAGCAATGCTGAAGTCTGGTGCTAAAACAAAGCTTTGCACCTCTGGAAAGTGCTTCACATCCCCCCCATGGGGAGTATACTCTTCAGTTTAGGGATCACTGGTTAAAAATATATAAAACACAAACATGTTCCTAAACTTTCATATGAAAACATATGATACAGTGCTTTTCCTTTTGAGTTATATAAGGCTACACTGCTCCAGGGAGATGTTTTGTTAAAAATTAATTACAGCTCAGACTTGTGTTTTCTTTTAAATGAACCACTTAATGACTGACGTGTGGCCAGCATTTAAGGACCATGGAGCATCTTATTTTTACTCCGATGGAATCAGGGGTCCCTGAGCGGCGTGCAGCCACTGGGGACCCCTGAATTCCATGACATACATAACCATCATGGGTCCTTAACGGAGGTTTTCCCATGACGGTTATGGCATGTCATGTGTTCTTAAGGGTTTAAACTGCAATTTTCTGTTGTGGTCACTGGGTGGTGATGTTCTTATCACATATTATCGAGAGTCATGGTCTGGGAAACCAGGTAAGGCGATGCGCTAAGGGTCAAAGCAATGGCAAAGTGTGTTTGGTTATGCATGGTGATCACTTTGCCATGGAGTATATGACACAGTTCACCACATGCACTAAGAATTATTTATGGAAGGGGAGAGTGCGAGACTTTAATAATCAGCATATAGGGTTGGCATAATGCTGGCATTGTGTTAGGGAGGGCAAGTTGGGGAGGAGAGAGGATGTGGTCCTAATTCAACCCCAAGAACACCACCTTCATCTTTTGCCTGCCAACACAGCACTGAAAGGGTTATAACATAAACAATCCTCTGTTCCTCTTCACAGATTATTCACAGATAATAGAGAACTGGCAAAGCAGCTGTTACAGGAAACTGCTGTTTTACTGGTTCTGTCTTTATGGGAACAAGCTGATCTTCTGTTTGTCCACAGAGGATTAGCCACTGATCAGCTGTTTGAAGTCCACAGTGATCTAGCCACTGATCAGCTGATTCATATAAACAGAAGATTTTACTACACCCCACAAGGCATTCCATTTGCCTTGCTAGTCTTTAAACTCACCATTAGGATTTTCTGCCCAGATTAAGATAGCTGAGGTCTTATTATTAGATTGTTTCTTTAAAACTTCCAAAAATAGGAATAAGTGAACATTTTTTTAAAGGAAGAGTAAACCTTTTTATGAATGTTACAAGGCTTTTCCTTCTGTGTAAACACAAGGGTAATCCACTGCTGGCGGTTGTTTTATTGAAAAGTTATCACAGTACAAATCTGTTATACTCTCTGGAAACAGAAATCCGGGGAGCTTACTGCCTGGAAGTTCAAACTGACAGGATGTGACTCAGCAGTTTCTATCACATTCTATCGAGAACTGTTGTCAGTGACTCACCTCTCCCATAGAATGCAACAGAATAGCTATCTGCAATTCAACCACTAGAGGGCAGTGCTAATGTAAAAAAACTAACAGTGTAAACTGTAATAACTCTAGAAATATGCGGTTCCCAGCAGTGAAAGTACCCTTGTTTTACTCAATAGGAAAAAAACGCTAAAATATGTTTTTTTTTCCATTAAATGAGTTTACTGAGCCTTTAACTGGAAGTATTTTCATCACTTAGGGCCATATGTATAAGATAAAAAGGAGCAATTCTGAAGCAAACCAATTGTACCGCAGAGGAGAAAGGAAAAATTGTAAATTATTTAAAAAGGACTTTTAACCCTTGATTGCTAGAGGGGCCTCCAACACTTGCTTTGCAATATGCTCTCAAGCATTTAGGTGGTTAAAAGCGCCATTTAAATCAGTGGGAATCTGAGGAACTTTTTGTGTCCTCTATGGTGCAGTAGGTTTGCCGTAGAATTATTCCTCTTTAGCATATTGAAGAGACATTCAATATTATGACCTTCTGCTGTTGAGGCCTACAATTTCCATCATCTTCATCCAGCCACCCTGTCGGGGGAGATGAGAGTTGTAGCCCCTGACAACTAATGGTATAACAATTGACTAGATCTAGCTTATTAAAGGGATATTAATGTTTCATTAAAACAGCAGCTCCAATTAATCTTCATAGTATCTGGGCCATGGAGAGTGTTATTTCAATACTGTCTGAGTTGTAGTTCAAGAGTAATTGAATGATAAAGTATCCCCCTCCCACCTCTTTTACCTAGTGTAAGCCGCCTCCCCTCAGATGGGGAATCTGGTCCACAGACCAGACAGCTCACAGCAAGGGACAACCTTCTTACTGTGAGAACAATGAAAGCCCTGGCCCCACTGACAGTTTTTTCAGGTTTTTTCCCTTATTTTAATTGATGATTGTCCCTCTCTGCATTCCACTTGGACACCACCCTGCTGCTCTGAGGTGAGCAGTGTTACATCAGTAAAAGAGGTGGGAGGGGGATACTTTATCATTCAGTTACTCTTGAACTACAGCTCTGACAGTACTGAAATAACACTCTCCATGGCCCAAATACTATGAAGATTAATTGGAGCTGCTTTTATTATGAAACATTACTATCCCTTTAAATAAATCCCATTATGAAATTCTAGAATTGGACAGTAGCTCAGAGTCTCTCCACCAGAGTTAGAGGTCCCTCATTCGTACTGTGCTTATGTTTTTCAGGGGATGTTCGTGTTGGGATTACCCTACGCTATTCTCCATGGTGGATACCTGGGACTGTTCCTCATTATCTTTGCTGCCGTTGTTTGTTGCTACACGGGGAAGATCCTCATCGCTTGCCTCTATGAAGAGAATGAAGATGGCGAGACAGTGAGGGTGAGAGACTCATATGTGGACATTGCTAATGCCTGTTGTGCACCAAGGTTTCCTAAACTTGGAGGACATATTGTCAATGTGGCTCAGATTATTGAACTGGTCATGACTTGCATTCTCTACGTGGTCGTGAGTGGGAACTTGATGTATAACAGCTTCCCCAGTCTGCCGGTTTCCCAGAAGTCCTGGTCCATCATTGCCACTGCTATTCTCCTACCATGTGCATTCCTCAAAAACCTGAAGTCTGTGTCCAGATTCAGCTTGCTCTGCACCTTGGCTCATTTTGTCATTAACATCCTGGTGATTGCATATTGTCTGTCCAGAGCGAGGGACTGGGCTTGGGATAAAGTCAAGTTCTACATTGATGTGAAGAAGTTCCCCATTTCCATAGGCATAATTGTCTTCAGCTATACCTCCCAGATCTTCCTGCCCTCTCTGGAAGGGAACATGCAGAACCCAAGGGAATTCCACTGCATGATGAACTGGACTCATATTGCTGCCTGTATCCTCAAGGGTCTCTTTGCTCTGGTGGCTTATCTAACCTGGGCAGATGAAACCAAGGAGGTAATAACAGACAACTTACCCTCCACCATCAGGGCGGTGGTCAACCTCTTCTTGGTGTCTAAAGCCCTGCTATCCTATCCACTGCCTTTCTTTGCAGCAGTGGAAGTCCTAGAGAGGTCTCTCTTCCAAGAGGGTGCCAGGGCATTCTTCCCGAACTGTTATGGGGGTGATGGGAGACTGAAGTCATGGGGCCTCACTCTCAGATGTGCCCTGGTAGTCTTCACTCTACTCATGGCCATCTATGTGCCCCATTTTGCCCTGCTGATGGGTCTCACTGGCAGTCTCACAGGAGCTGGTCTTTGCTTCCTCCTTCCAAGCCTCTTCCACCTAAAGCTTTTGTGGAGGCAGCTACAGTGGCACCATGTCTTTTTTGATGTCTCCATCTTTGTCATTGGCTCCATCTGTAGTGTTTCTGGCTTTGTGCATTCTCTAGAGGGGCTAATAGAAGCCTTTAGATACAATATAGAAGATTAATTCCAAAACACAGAGAGGGTCATCAGCATTGATAATAATTATGCATCAGTTTTTACTGACATTCTCATTTTAGCTATCACATAAACCCTCCAATGGAAAGTGAGGCTGCCAACGCATTTCATTCCAAATACAATGCATTTCCAGCCAGTCTTGCAGGAGAGGTGTTAAACCATGCAAATAACATTGGTTATGGATCAATTTTTATTTCTCATAAAAATATAACTGTATATGATCTGAAGGGAAATATTTTATTTTTGTTATATTTATTTAGAGTTGACCGAATTTAGGTACAATATGGTGGATATAAAATATACAGATAAATATACTTGAATGCAAAGGAAGAGAGAGGTGCATCTGAAATAAAGCTGGTCTGCATGTATCTTTAACTCGCTGGACATTCCTTAAATCAGCATATTAGGCAAACCACAAGGATATACAGGGACAGCTAGAGGACACTTAAATTTTATACCTTGCCAGGCTAAACTCTTAAAGGAATATTAACACATTGTAATAATATCCCCTCCCACTTTCATTCATCTGGGAAGACAGAGCTAATGCCCACTATTAATCTGTTGTGCATGGACTGGTTCTCAACATTTAATATATAACCCTCTGCAATGTGCAAAGCATTCATACCAAAATCAGTGAAAAATGGCACCGCTCCCACTGAACTGTTCTAAGGAAGCATTCTGTGGGAGGAGTTTGAAGTCTGGGAGGCTTCCTCTCGACATAATTATAGATATTATTTACAGAACCAATCTACTCAACATTGACTTATAGTTGCCATTAAGATTTTCTGCTCAGATTATCCCTTTGAGTGCCAGACAGGTAAGCAACACATTTCTTGTCGGGCACTCAAAGGGTTAAGTTAAATGAGGGTTTGTTATTAGAAAGTGTTAGTCATCCTTTAACCAAGGATAATCAATGTTTGGACCTTCGGCTGGTGGTGACTACAACTCCCATCACACCCTAACCAGGATGATGGGCGTTGTAGTCACCAACAGATTGGCTTTCCTTGTCTTAACCTATTCCAGCATAAGTCAGCTAGAAAGAGGATTTGATAAATGCATCTATAGTTGCTGGTGTGACCTTGAATTCTCTTTTACGGAAAGGGAAAAAGTCATCCAATATTCACAACAACAATCAGCACAAGATAGTCATCTCTGAGTTGAAATTATGGCCCCTATTGACTCTTTACTGACTAGGGGCGTTTATCTATTTGAGCAGGCACACACTAGGGATTTGTACAGGGGTGGAAGTTCATCATGTGCAGTTTTTTCCAAAGTGCAAGGCGTGTTACCCGTGGGTGCGTGTGTGTGTGTGACGTAACCGTGCTCACAGACAAATGTATATCCTGAAATTCTATTGTGGTACCTTAATATATACAACAATAAAGAGAGATTCTCATGATGACTGCGTGTGTTGTTCACAAATATTCAATCTGCTCATATGTTTATTTGTAAACGGCTATGTTGTTATAAGAAGTCGTGACTTTCCATATTTTATTAGGTCTGAATCCGGCCAATTGAAAAAGGCCTGGGTGCATCTGAAATTAATATTCAGGTAGGTATGAAATGGTCACTCACAGGATTCATTTTAAAATGATATTTATTACAGTGCCACCAGGTAGACATTTTAATCTCATAGGTCCCTATTTTATGGGAAAAAAGGTGACTAAGTACCCAAACTTCTGTATTTAAATGGGAATGCAGTTCAATTTACAATCATCATCACTCCCAAAGAAAAAACAAACATTTAACTAGCAAGAGTGTAATCAATTTTGACATTGTCTGACACCTCAGCCTTATTCCACTGTCCACTGATAGTCATTGAACCACACATATATTGTCTGAAACTCCAGCCTTGTTTCAATGTGTCAGTGGTAGTCACAGAACCACAGATACAGTGTCTAACCCCTCAGCCTTATTCCACCATCCACTGATAGTCATTGAACCACACATGCATTGTCTGAAACCCCAGCCTTATTTCAATGTGTCAGTGGTAGTCACAGAACCAAGCATACAGTGTCTAACCCCTCAGCCTTATTCCACCATCCACTGATAGTCATTGAACCACACATGCATTGTCTGAAACCCCAGCCTTATTTCAATGTGTCAGTTGTAGTCACAGAACCAAGCATACAGTGTTTAACCCCTCAGCTTTATTCCACCATCCACTGATAGTCATTGAACCACACATGCATTGTCTGAAACCCCAGCCTTATTTCAATGTGTCAGTGGTAGTCACAGAACCAAGCATACAGTGTCTAACCCCTCAGCCTTATTCCACCATCCACTGATAGTCATTGAACCACACATGCATTGTCTGAAACCCCAGCCTTATTTCAATGTGTCAGTTGTAGTCACAGAACCAAGCATACAGTGTTTAACCCCTCAGCTTTATTCCACCATCCACTGATAGTTATTGAACCACACATGCATTGTCTGAAACCCCAGCCTTATTTCAATGTGTCAGGGGTAGTCACAGAACCATATATATAGTGTTTAAAACATCAGCCTTATTGTACCATCCACTGATAGTCATTGAACCACACATGCATTGTCTGAAACCCCAGCTTTATTTCAATGTGTCAGTGGTAGTCACAGAACCAAGCATACAGTGTCTAACCCCTCAGCCTTATTCCACCATCCACTGATAGTCATTGAACCACACATGCATTGTCTGAAACCCCAGCCTTATTTCAATGTGTCAGTTGTAGTCACAGAACCAAGCATACAGTGTTTAACCCCTCAGCTTTATTCCACCATCCACTGATAGTTATTGAACCACACATGCATTGTCTGAAACCCCAGCCTTATTTCAATGTGTCAGGGGTAGTCACAGAACCATACATATAGTGTTTAAAACATCAGCCTTATTCTACCATCCACTGATAGTCATTGAACCACACATGCATTGTCTGAAACCCCAGCTTTATTTCAATGTGTCAGTGGTAGTCACAGAACCAAGCATACAGTGTCTAACCCCTCAGCCTTATTCCACCATCCACTGATAGTCATTGAACCACACATGCATTGTCTGAAACCCCAGCCTTATTTCAATGTGTCAGGGGTAGTCACAGAACCATACATATAGTGTTTAACACCTCAGCCTTATTCCACCATTCACTGAGACTCATTGAACTACACATGCATTGTCTGAAACCCCAGCCTTGTTTCAATGTGTCAGTGGTAGTCACAGAACCAAGCATACAGTGTCTAACACATCAGCCTTATTTCACTGTCCCACTGATTACCATGTTGCTTTTGAGCTGTTGTTGTCCACCCCACAAGACAACTAATCACAGTCACTATATGTGAAGAGTCCCTCACCCATTCACAATGTTCCCACGGTGGCTCCCCATCACATCAGCTTATCTCTGTAACCAGGCCACACTTCACTCTATGTCCTACCTCCTGTTGACATGATAATTCATCAAAGGGCAAATACAGAGCAGGAAGTGATTAGGCAACCAAAGTAAACAGAAGACCCACCAGTTTACATGGATTTGTGGTGCAGCGATGCATGGAGGTGGGACTGCAGGATGAAAGGGCTGATGATAGTAGAAGGTCTATGGAGGGGGAGCAGGTCATTGGTGGTGCTACAATATAAGCAGAATACGTGACTGCTTGGGACCCCCACTTGGTCAGAGGGCCCTGCAATGCTCCTAATACTAACACCCAACTTCACTTATTATGGACAAAAAATCCTAATGGCCTTTATGAATTTTACACTTGTGCCTTTGTTCAAGAGATAACATATTCATCAGTCCTGGATGTCATGTCCATGGAGGCGGACATGACAGCTGCTGGCAGAACCACATGACCTCAGATCTGCCCACTCCACATGGTAATCTTAACTCTTTAAGGGCCAGAGGAATGTGCACTGTCTCGCTTTGCAATGTGTTGCACATCACACTGGTTCTTCAAGTGTTAAGCAGGCTCATGCACTATTCAAACATAACAAGGGCCTAGATTACACTGCAGCTGAAAAATGTTATGAACTGGTTTTTATTTAACATGGGCCTAGATTACATTGCATTTTACTCGTGGTATCCCCAGGGCCATATTTTCCCATAAACAGACTAGGCAGCTGCTTACAGCTACAAATTTTGAAGGGTTCCTCCCCTTTGGTGGCCACACCCACATTCTGAATTCTGGGTGTGGTTAGAGCAACCTCAATGCCTGTGCACCATTGTGAAGCAATGCTTTGGGGATGTCTTTGGCAACAAGGGGATAAACCTTTTTTTCCCCCTTGTTTATTATAGGCTAAGGGTATTTTCTGTGCCTGGAAATATAGGATGGGACTAGGGTTGGGGCCATGTGAGGGGTATGGTCATGGGTAGAGATAAGGATGCATAAAGTGTCATGCCAGGGGGCATTTAGGGTGTAAATCTGGCCCTGGTTATCCCTGGTTTTATCTAATAGATTCCCATTGAAGTCTAGGGAGGAATTTATAGATAAAGTCTTTGATGGTGTTATAGTCCACAGTGGAATCCAGGCCTTGGTTAGGGTATTGTCTATATAGACAAAAATAGGCATTTGTATAAGTGTCTTAGGGCGCAGATGATTTACCCCAGATCTGCTCCTTTTTTAGCTGTATGCATATTATACCCCAAAGCAGCGGAGGGCTGGCAACTTGTATCCTGTGGGGGGGGCAAATATAATCAAGTCACCCACTTCTACTAGTGTTCCAGACCACTGTCCCACTCCACACCCTTTTGTTAATTTCAAAATTGGTATTAATGTTGTGACTCAAGTGACACCACATAGTATAGAACTGATATAGGCTATATTAGTGATACCACAGATCTTAAAACTGAAAGAGAACAACATTAGTAATACCACAGAGCTTACAGTTGAAAGGGAACTACATTAGTGATACCACAGAGTTTACAATTGAAAGGGAACTACATTAGTGATACCACAGAACTTACAATTTAAGTAAAGCTGTGCTGATACCATATATTTTACAGGGTAAATGGGTTATGCTAATTGTGTAGCTTCATTGTGTAGCAGCAAGAGGGAGATTTAGTGAAGCAATAGCCCACAGGCCCAGACACATGCCCTTCTGCCCCCAAGCCAGCCCTCCTCTGCCCCAAAGTGTTAATAGTTAGAAAGTAGTAACCCTTAAAGACCAGAAGATTGCACAACACATTGCTTCACACCCCTGTGATCCTTATGAGGTTAATGGAGCAGTACATTTTTAATGAAAACAATGTGATGGGGCCCCTCCTGCTTTGTTAACCCTTTGAGTGCACAGGGTGAGCATTGTATTGCTTCTCAAAGTTATTTCAGCCAAAACTTATTGTTTTAATGGAACTGAATATTTCTGTTCTGGTCAACAGGTGGTGCTATTACAATCACTTAATATGGCTATAGTCAGCACTCACATATAATGCATTATAAAAAATGTTTGCCTTTCAGACACTAGTTGGCAGTGTTGATTATGTTTTAGCTGTGTTATGTTTTGAATTCAAAATCTGCCAGCAGAGGAAGTAGGAAAACGTATATTAGTTTTTTATAATAAACATTTAATGCCCTTTTACTTAGATCAGTATATTGGCATTGCATTAATACATACTTGTTTATTCACCCATTAAAATATTCTAAATAGCATGTTATTTACAATACTTTGACTATCACCCCCACACAAATCATTTACTATGAATTGTAAATTATGGAATACAGATGCACCAAAAATTTGACATTCATAAGCAGAACTGAATTTGCATCCCAGGCTCCCCTAGGCAAGGCAATTTAGGTACCCTGAGCTTTGCCTATGGCCACACCCCCACTCTTTACATGACCCCACCCCTAATGCCATCCACTATTTCCTGGCACACAAAATACCCTTGGCCTATAGCAAGCAAAAACTGAGACCACTAACGCATTGATTTGCAAAGTGTTATAGATCTCTATAGCATCCAGCAGGGTAAGTAATAACCTGTAAATGGGTATATAAGCTCGGGCAGGGACAGTGAGATTGATCTGGCCACACCCACAATTCAGAATGTGGGTGTGATCAGCACAGCTTTGGCTCCCCACAAAATACGGAGCTCAAAGCAGTTGTCTCCTCTGCCTAATGGAAAATGCAGTTATTTTCATATGCATGGTAATCTTTATTTTGATAAATCTGCTGTTTTCAAAAACCTCTAAAACATTAGGCCTTTTGGGAAAAGAGTCTCTTCCCCAAAATTTATTTTTTAGAAAACAGTCACATATACCAAAAAGAGAAACTATGGTGAGGGCTAGTGATGAGCGAGCACCCCAATGCTCGGGTGTTCGGGTGCTCTGACCGAGCACCCCCTGAGGCTCGAGTGCTCGGCCGAGCACCCGAGCCCCATTGAAGTCAATGGGAGGACTCGAGCATTACACCAGGCACCCCCTGCTCTGATGAGGGGAGGGTGCCTGGTCCATAGGAAAAGGGCAGAAAAGGATGGAAACACCACAGAAATGGTTCAGGGACAGCATAGGGAGGATGTCTGGATGCATCTTGGACTCCAACATCGCTGCTGGGAACGATCTTTCGCCCGTAGTACGCCATTTTACAGACTGACCGTAAAACACACAAAAAGGAAAATAAAAACGACTTTAGGCGAAAAATTGTTACCAAACAATATTTGCTGTATATTTACTTGTATATCATCTGCAAATTCTCCCAAAAATTTCCTTGATTTTCTGAAGTGAGGCCATGATTAAGAGGGAAACGTGCGCAGAGGCAAATTATCCCAAAAATTTCCTTGATTTTCTGAAGTGAGGCCATGATTAAGAGGGAAACGTGCGCAGAGGCAAATTCTCCCAAAAATTTCCTTGATTTTCTGAACTGAGGCCATGATTAAGAGGGAAACGTGCGCAGAGGCAAATTATCCCAAAAATTTCCTTGATTTTCTGAACTGAGGCCATGATTAAGAGGGAAACGTGCGCAGAGGCAAATTCTCCCAAAAATTTCCTTGATTTTCTGAACTGAGGCCATGATTAAGAGGGAAACGTGCGCAGAGGCAAATTCTCCCAAAAATTTCCTTGATTTTATTGAACTGAGGCCATGATTAAGAGGGAAACGTGCGCTGAGCTGACCATCTAAAACATTATGGGTGAGGGTCTGCTGCAGAGCTGACCATCCTAAACATTATATGCGAAGGCCCGCTAGTGAGCTGACGCTATAAAACATTATATGCGAAGGCCCGCTAGTGAGCTGACGCTATAAAACATTATATGCGAAGGCCCGCTAGTGAGCTGACGCTATAAAACATTATATGAGAAGGCCCGCTGGTGAGCTGACCTATATAAAAATTGTCAAACAGGGCCCGCTGGTGAGCTGGCCCTATATAAAAATTATATCACAGGGCCCGCTGGTGAGCTGGCCCTATATAAAAATTAAAGCACAGGGCATATGGAAGAGGAGGAGGAGGATGAGAAGATTAAGAGTCAACCATATACCCGTTTTTTGGGTGGAAGGGGTGAATGGGAATACAGAGTATTCACATCATTGTAAATAACATATATAAAGTGAGTTTATGTTCCCCCGGGGCTTTCCTCCAGTGGAGTGGAGAAGTCAGGGGAAATCCAGGCCTTGTTCATTTTTATAAGTGTCAACCTATCAGCATTGTCGGTGGAAAGGCGGATACGCTTATCTGTTATGATGCCACCAGCAGCACTAAATACCCGCTCAGACAGAACGCTGGCGGCAGGGCAGGCCAGCACCTCCAAGGCGTAGAGTGCCAGTTCATACCACGTGTCCAGCTTGGACACCCAGTAGTTGTAAGGCACAGAGGGATCATTGAGGACGCTGACACGGTCTGCTACGTACTCCTTCACCATCTTCCAAAACTTTTCCCTCCTTGTGACACTAGGCTGCGCATCAGGGTGAGGGTGCTGGCGGGGTGTCATGAAGGTGTCCCATGCCTTGGAGAGTGTTGCCCTGCCTTTGTCGGAACTGCTGTGTGCTCCCCTTTTCTCCCCTTCTCGGTTGGCCAAGGTAGCACGTACTCTGCCGCCAGCGTTGTCAGATGGAAAATTTTGGAGCAATTTTTCAACAAGAACCTTCTGGTATTGCACCATTTTGCTTGTCCTCTCCACCGGAGGAATGAGAGATGAGAAATTCTCTTTGTAGCGGGGGTCCAGAAGGGTGAACACCCAGTAATCCGTGTTGTCTAAAATGCGTACAACGCGTGGGTCACGGGAAAGGCAGCCTAACATAAAGTCAGCCATGTGTGCCAGAGTACCAACAGTCAAAATTTCGCTGTCCTCACCAGGAGGATGACTCTCAATATCCTCATCCTCTTCCTCCTCTTCTGCCCACCCACGCTGAAGAGATGGAACTAAAGTTCCATGGCTACCCTCTGTAGCGGAGGCAACCGTGTCTTCCTCCTCCTCCTCCTCCTCCGCCTCCTCCAATTGTCGCTGAGAAGACGAAGTGAGGGTGCTCTGGCTATCACCTTGTGTAAGCTCTTCCTCCCCCATTTCCACCTCTTCCACATGCAAAGCGTCGGTTTTAATTGTGAGCAGCGAGCGTTTCAGTAGACACAGAAGTGGGATGGTTACACTGATAATAGCGTTATCGCCGCTCACCATCTGTGTCGATTCCTCAAAATTGCGTAAAACCTCGCAGAGGTCTGACATCCATTCCCACTCCTCACTTCTGATTACAGGAAGTTGAACGGAGAGGCGACGACCGTGTAACAGCTGGTACTCCACTACTGCCCTCTGCTGCTCACAAAGCCGGGCCAACATGTGGAAGGTGGAGTTCCAGCGCGTGCTAACGTCACACAGCAGCCGGTGAGCTGGTAATTGTAAGCGCTGCTGCAGCTTCAACAGGCCGGCCGAAGCTGTAGATGACTTACGGAAATGTGCACACACGCGGCGCACCTTGGTCAAGAGATCATGCACATTGGGGTAGGTTTTTAGAAATCGCTGAACCACTAAATTAAATACATGCGCTAGGCATGGTACGTGTGTGAGCTTGCCGAGCTCCAAAGCCGCCACCAAGTTACGCCCATTATCACACACAACCATGCCTGGTTGCAGATTGAGTGGCGAGAGCCACTGCTCGGTCTGGTGACTAATCCCCTGCAACAGCTCTGAGGCCGTGTGCTGTTTGTCCCCAAGGCAGATCAGCTTCAGCACGGCCTGTTGACGCTTCCCCACTGCAGTGCTACACTGCTTCCAGCTACTGGCTGATGGGGGAGTGGCGCTGTGTGTAGAGAATTCGGAGGTGGAAACGGAGGAGGAGGAGCCAATAACGTAGGTGCTGGCGGAAACCCTGATGGAGGTAGGGCCCGCAATCCTCGGCGTGGGTAGCACCCGTGCCATCCCAGGGTCCGAGTCGCTCCCAGCCTCCACGACATTCACCCAGTGTGCCGTCAGGGAAATGTAGCGTCCCTGGCCACAAGCACTTGTCCATGTGTCAGTCGTTAAGTGGACCTTCCCAGTAACTGCGTCGGTCAGGGCACGGGTGATGTTACGGGACACATGGTGGTGTAATGCGGGGATGGCACACCGGGAAAAGTAGTGGCGCCTGGGGACCGCGTACCGAGGGACAGCTGCTGCCATCAGGCTGCGGAAGGACTCAGTGTCCACAAGCCTAAATGGCAGCATTTCGATGGCCAGTAATTTGGAAAGGTGTGAGGTTAGTGCTATGGCCTGTGGGTGGGTGGCTGGGTATTTTCTCTTGCGCTCAAATGCCTGGGGTAACGACATTTGGACGCTGTGCTGGGACAGGGAAGTGGATGTGGTCGCTGATGGTGCTTCAGATGCTACAGGTGCAGGGCGGGAGGTATGCGGGCCTGCGCCTTCGACAGGCGATTGGCCGGCACCGAAAACAGGGGAAGAGGAGGCAGTGGTGTGGCCTGCAGACACAGATGGGCGATCCAGGCGTTCCTCCCACTTATTACGGTGCTTGGATGCCATGTGTCAGATCATGCTGGTGGTGGTGAGGTTTCTAGTGTTCATGCCTCGGCTCATTCTGGTGTGGCACAGGTTGCAAACTACAATTCTTTTGTCGTCCGCACTTTCCTTAAAAAAACGCCATAGCGCGGAACACCTACCCTTTGGCAAGGTAGATTTACGCAAGGGGGTGCTCCGTGGAACATTTGCGGGCCGGTTTGGTGCGGTCCGCCTTCTTTCTGTAGCCACACCACTGCCTCTTCCAGCCTGTTGCGGTGCTGCAGATGGCTCACCCTCAGGACTGCTGTCATCGCTCGGCTCTACACCTTCCCAGGTGGGGTCAGTCACCTCATCGTCCACCAAGTCCTCCTCCACTTCCTCACTCTGATCATCCTCCTCATGTCTTGATCCCACCACATACTCAGTCATTGACAACTGTATAACATTCTCCTCAACAAGGTCTTGAGACGGAAATAGTGGTTGATTTAATGGCAACTGTGTCTCATCATCATCATCATCATCCACTACTTCCTTTGACCTTAAATGCCGTTCACATCTGTCATCTTCTTGTGATTGGGTACCCTCTAGAGGTTGTGAATCAGGGCACAAGATGTCATGTTCCTCTGCAAGCGTGCTTGGAGAGAGGGTCAAATGAAGGATTGGTGATGAGACGAGCTCCTCACTATATCCCAGTGTGGGATCACTTCTTTGACCAGACCGTGTATGGTGGGAGGAAGGATGATCAGAGTGAGGATTATGTTGACCAGACTCTTGGCTACTGAGAGTGGACTTGGTGGAAGACAGGGTGGTGCTTAACCGACTGGAAGCAGTATCAGCTGACATCCAACCGACCACCTGTTCGCAGTGGTCGGACCTCGAGAGTGATGTCCTGCGATGCCCTGTGAAATGAGACATGAAGCTAGGTATGGTGGATGCCTTTCTTTCTTGTGCTCTGGCACCAGGCACAGTTTCTCCGCGTCCTGACCCGCGCCCTGAACTATCAGGATCACGTCCACTTCCCCGTCCCTTTTTACCCGCCTTCTTCATCTTACAAGGAATATGTGACTTTAATATTTGAGTTTGAAAACTTAACAGTATTTCTTCCTATTCTGCAACTGTGCAGAGTACACAGAATAGGCTGCTAAACGGCGGTGACACACACTGAATGGAATATGTGACTTTAATATTTGAGTTTGAAAACTTAACAGTATTTCTTCCTATTCTGCAACTGTGCAGAGTACACAGAATAGGCTGCTAAACGGCGGTGACACACACTGAATGGAATATGTGACTTTAATATTTGAGTTTGAAAACTTAACAGTATTTCTTCCTATTCTGCAACTGTGCAGAGTACACAGAATAGGCTGCTAAACGGCGGTGACACACACAGAATGGAATATGTGACTTTAATATTTGAGTTTGAAAACTTAACAGTATTTCTTCCTATTCTGCAACTCTGCACAGTACACAGAATGTGCTGCTAAACTGCGGCGAAGCACACTGAATGGAATATGTGACTTTGATATTTTAGTTTGAAGACTTAACAGTATTTCTTCCTATTCTGCAACTCTGCGCAGTACACAGAATGTGCTGCTAAACTGCGGCGAAGCACACTGAATGGAATATGTGACTTTAATATTTGAGTTTGAAAACTTAACAGTATTTCTTCCTATTCTGCAACTGTGTAGAGTACACAGAATAGGCTGCTAAACGGCGGTGACACACACTGAATGGAATATGTGACTTTAATATTTGAGTTTGAAAACTTAACAGTATTTCTTCCTATTCTGCAACTGTGCAGAGTACACAGAATAGGCTGCTAAACGGCGGTGACACACACTGAATGGAATATGTGACTTTAATATTTGAGTTTGAAAACTTAACAGTATTTCTTCCTATTCTGCAACTGTGCAGAGTACACAGAATAGGCTGCTAAACGGCGGTGACACACACTGAATGGAATATGTGACTTTAATATTTGAGTTTGAAAACTTAACAGTATTTCTTCCTATTCTGCAACTGTGCAGAGTACACAGAATAGGCTGCTAAACTGCGGTGACGAACACAGAATGGAATATGTGACTTTAATATTTGAGTTTGAAAACTTAACAGTATTTCTTCCTATTCTGCAACTGTGCAGAGTACACAGAATAGGCTGCTAAACGGCGGTGACACACACTGAATGGAATATGTGACTTTAATATTTGAGTTTGAAAACTTAACAATATTTCTTCCTATTCTGCAACTGTGCAGAGTACACAGAATAGGCTGCTAAACGGCGGTGACACACACTGAATGGAATATGTGACTTTAATATTTGAGTTTGAAAACTTAACAGTATTTCTTCCTATTCTGCAACTGTGCAGAGTACACAGAATAGGCTGCTAAACTGCGGTGACGAACACAGAATGGAATATGTGACTTTAATATTTGAGTTTGAAAACTTAACAGTATTTCTTCCTATTCTGCAACTGTGCAGAGTACACAGAATAGGCTGCTAAACGGCGGTGACACACACTGAATGGAATATGTGACTTTAATATTTGAGTTTGAAAACTTAACAGTATTTCTTCCTATTCTGCAACTGTGCAGAGTACACAGAATAGGCTGCTAAACGGCGGTGACACACACTGAATGGAATATGTGACTTTAATATTTGAGTTTGAAAACTTAACAGTATTTCTTCCTATTCTGCAACTGTGCAGAGTACACAGAATAGGCTGCTAAACGGCGGTGACACACACTGAATGGAATATGTGACTTTAATATTTGAGTTTGAAAACTTAACAGTATTTCTTCCTATTCTGCAACTGTGCAGAGTACACAGAATAGGCTGCTAAACGGCGGTGAGACACACTGAATGGAATATGTGACTTTAATATTTGAGTTTGAAAACTTAACAGTATTTCTTCCTATTCTGCAACTCTGCACAGTACACAGAATGTGCTGCTAAACTGCGGCGAAGCACACTGAATGGAATATGTGACTTTGATATTTTAGTTTGAAGACTTAACAGTATTTCTTCCTATTCTGCAACTCTGCACAGTACACAGAATGTGCTGCTAAACTGCGGCGAAGCACACTGAATGGAATATGTGACTTTAATATTTGAGTTTGAAAACTTAACAGTATTTCTTCCTATTCTGCAACTGTGCAGAGTACACAGAATAGGCTGCTAAACGGCGGTGACACACACTGAATGGAATATGTGACTTTAATATTTGAGTTTGAAAACTTAACAGTATTTCTTCCTATTCTGCAACTGTGCAGAGTACACAGAATAGGCTGCTAAACGGCGGTGACACACACTGAATGGAATATGTGACTTTAATATTTGAGTTTGAAAACTTAACAGTATTTCTTCCTATTCTGCAACTGTGCAGAGTACACAGAATAGGCTGCTAAACGGCGGTGACACACACTGAATGGAATATGTGACTTTAATATTTGAGTTTGAAAACTTAACAGTATTTCTTCCTATTCTGCAACTCTGCACAGTACACAGAATGTGCTGCTAAACTGCGGCGAAGCACACTGAATGGAATATGTGACTTTGATATTTTAGTTTGAAGACTTAACAGTATTTCTTCCTATTCTGCAACTCTGCACAGTACACAGAATGTGCTGCTAAACTGCGGTGAAGCACACTGAATGGAATATGTGACTTTGATATTTTAGTTTGAAGACTTAACAGTATTTCTTCCTATTCTGCAACTCTGCACAGTACACAGAATGTGCTGCTAAACTGCGGCGAAGCACACTGAATGGAATATGTGACTTTGATATTTTAGTTTGAAGACTTAACAGTATTTCTTCCTATTCTGCAACTCTGCACAGTACACAGAATGTGCTGCTAAACTGCGGCGAAGCAAACTGAATGGAATATGTGACTTTGATATTTTAGTTTGAAGACTTAACAGTATTTCTTCCTATTCTGCAACTCTGCACAGTACACAGAATGTGCTGCTAAACTGCGGCGAAGCAAACTGAATGGAATATGTGACTTTGATATTTTAGTTTGAAGACTTAACAGTATTTCTTCCTATTCTGCAACTCTGCACAGTACACAGAATGTGCTGCTAAACTGCGGCGACGCACACTGAATGGAATATGTGACTTTGATATTTTAGTTTGAAGACCTAACAGAATGTGCTCTAATCTGCAACTTTGCACACTAAACAGAATGTGCTCTAATCTGCAACTTTGCACACTAAACAGAATGTGCTCTAATCTGCAACTTTGCACACTAAACAGAATGTGCTCTAATCTGCAACTGTGCACACTAAACAGAATGTGCTCTAATCTGCAACTTTGCACACTAAACAGAGTATATATTTTTTTTTTTTTCCCCCCACACAAAATAACCTGCTGCCCCCACACACAGTAGTCCTAAAAAGGACTTTTGGTTCTTTTTTTTCACAATTTTGGTTTTTTTCCTCCCTACACTGACTTTCCCTTCCTATCCTCAGCTCTCCCTGGCTAAGACTGAGCCGAACTCGCTGGTCAGGTGCTATACAGCACCCGACCACGGGTTCTGGCCAGCCAATCAGTGTAATGCCAGCAGCCAACATGGCTGCTGGCATTACACCGATGTCAGAGCCTCCCTGCACGTTTATTGGCTGCGCAGCAGCCGCAAAACGTGCGGGGAGGAGACCCGAACATGGCGGGCGAGCACATGCGGTACTCGTACGAGTACCGCCATGTGCCGAGCAGAGCGATGCTCGAGCCGATCCGAGCATCGGCCGAGCATGCTCGCTCAACACTAGTGAGGGCTTTTATAGAGTAAGATTGAATGGTAAGAGGAGGTGTAATTGGATGATTTACATACAAAGGTTATATGATGTAATAGGAGGACTTATAGGGAGGAGTTATATGGTACAACAGGAAGAGTTATAGGGAGGAGTTATATAGAACAATACAAGGCGTTATATGGAGGAGTTATATGGAACAATACAAGGAGTTATAGGAAGGAGTTATATAGAACAATACAAGGCGTTATAGGGAGGAGTTATACGGAACAATACAAGGTGTTATAGGGAGATATTATATGGAACAATAGGAGGAGTTATAGGGAGGAGTTATATAGAACAATACAAGGCGTTATAGGGAGGAGTTATATGGAACAATACGAGGAGTTATAGGGAGGAGTTATATGGACTAATAGGAGGACTTACAGGGAGAGGTTGTATGCAGCAATAGGAGGAGTTATAGGGAGGAGTTATATGGAACAATACGAGGAGTTATAGGGAGGGGTTATATGGAACAATACGAGGAGTTATAGGGAGGAGTTATATGGAGCAATAGGAGGACTTACAGGGAGAGGTTGTATGCAGCAATAGGAGGAGTTATAGGGAGGGATTGTATGAAGCAAGAGGAGGAGTTACAGGGTGTGCTTATTTGGCACAGTTGGAGAAGTAATAGTGAGAAGTTATATGGAGCATTGATAGGTGTTATACGAAGGGTTATATGGAACAACATGATGTGTTGTAGGAAAGATTCTACTGAACAGTAGAGTTATAGGAAGAGCAAATATGGAGCAATAGAACGAGATATAGAGAGGTAATATGGAGCAATAGAATGAGATATAGGGAGGTAATATGGAACAATAGAATGAGATATAGAGAGGTAATATGGAGCAATAGAATGAGATATAGGGAGAGGTAATACGGAGCAATAGAATGAGATATAGGGAGGTAATATGGACCAATATAATGAGATATAGAGAGGTAATATGGAGCAATAGAACGAGATATAGAGAGAGGTAATATGGAGCAATAGAATGAGATA
The DNA here is from genome assembly GCA_037306005.1 of Rhinophrynus dorsalis. Classification (NCBI taxonomy): domain Eukaryota; kingdom Metazoa; phylum Chordata; class Amphibia; order Anura; family Rhinophrynidae; genus Rhinophrynus; species Rhinophrynus dorsalis. The sequence continues at coordinate 34,013,383 of CM074727.1, forward strand.
TAGGGAGGTAATATGGAGCAATAGAATGAGATATAGAGAGGTAATATGGAGCAATAGAATGAGATATAGAGAGGTAATATGGAGTAATAGAATGAGATATAGAGAGACGTAATATGGAGCAATAGAACGAGATATAGAGAGGTAATATAGACCAATAGAATGAGATATAGAGAGGTAATATGGAGCAATAGAATGAGATATAGAGAGGTAATATGGAGTAATAGAATGAGATATAGAGAGGTAATATGGAGCAATAGAACGAGATATAGAGAGAGGTAATATGGAGCAATAGAATGAGATATAGAGAGGTAATATGGAGCAATAGAACGAGATATAGAGAGGTAATATGGAGTAATAGAATGAGATATAGAGAGACGTAATATGGAGCAATAGAACGAGATATAGAGAGGTAATATAGACCAATAGAATGAGATATAGAGAGGTAATATGGAGCAATAGAATGAGATATAGAGAGGTAATATGGAGTAATAGAATGAGATATAGAGAGGTAATATGGAGCAATAGAACGAGATATAGAGAGAGGTAATATGGAGCAATAGAATGAGATATAGAGAGGTAATATGGAGCAATAGAACGAGATATAGAGAGGTAATATGGAGCAATAGAATGAGATATAGAGAGGTAATATGGAGCAATAGAATGAGATATAGAGAGGTAATATGGAGCAATAGAATGAGATATAGAGAGAGGTAATATGGAGCAACAGAACAAGATATAGAGAGGTAATATGGAGTAATAGAACGAGATATAGAGAGGTAATATGGAGTAATAGAATGAGATATAGAGAGGTAATATGGAGCAATAGAATGAGATATAGAGACGTAATATGGAGCAATATCATGAGATATAGAGACGAGGTAATATGGAGCAATAGAATGAGATATAGGGAGGTAATACGGAGCAATAGAATGAGATATAGGGAGGTAATATGGAGCAATAGAATGAGATATAGAGAGGTAATATGGAGCAATAGAATGAGATATAGGGAGAGGTAATACGGAGCAATAGAATGAGATATAGGGAGGTAATATGGACCAATATAATGAGATATAGAGAGGTAATATGGAGCAATAGAACAAGATATAGAGAGAGGTAATATGGAGCAATAGAATGAGATATAGGGAGGTAATATGGAGCAATAGAATGAGATATAGAGAGGTAATATGGAGCAATAGAATGAGATATAGAGAGGTAATATGGAGTAATAGAATGAGATATAGAGAGACGTAATATGGAGCAATAGAACGAGATATAGAGAAGAGAGGTAATATAGACCAATAGAATGAGATATAGAGAGGTAATATGGATCAATATAATGAGATATAGAGAGGTAATATGAAGCAATATAATGAGATATAGAGAGGTAATATGGAGTAATAGAATGAGATATAGAGAGGTAATATGGAGCAAAAGAACGAGATATAGAGAGAGGTAATATGGAGCAATAGAATGAGATATAGAGAGGTAATATGGAGCAATAGAATGAGATATAGAGAGAGGTAATATGGAGTAATAGAATGAGATATAGAGAGGTAATACAGAGCAATAGAATGAGATATAGAGAGAGGTAATACGGAGCAATAGAATGAGATATAGAGAGGTAATACGGAGCAATAGAATGAGATATAGAGAGGTAATATGGAGCAATAGAATGAGATATAGAGAGAGGTAATACGGAGCAATAGAATGAGATATAGAGAGGTAATACGGAGCAATAGAATGAGATATAGAGAGGTAATATGGAACAATAGAATGAGATATAGAGAGGTAATATGGAACAATAGAATGAGATATAGAGAGGTAATATGGACCAATAGAATGAGATATAGGGAGGTAATATGGATCAATATAATGATATATAGAGAGGTAATATGGAACAATAGAATGAGATATAGGGAGGTAATATGGAGCAATATAATGAGATATAGAGAGGTAATACGGATCAATATAATGAGATATAGGGAGGTAATACGGATCAATATAATGAGATATAGAGAGGTAATACGGAGCAATATAATGAGATATAGGGAGGTAATACGGATCAATATAATGAGATATAGGGAGGTAATATGGAGCAATAGAATGAGATATAGAGAGGTAATACGGAGCAATATAATGAGATATAGGGAGGTAATACGGATCAATATAATGAGATATAGGGAGGTAATATGGAGCAATAGAATGAGATATAGAGAGGTAATATGGAGCAATATAATGAGATATAGGGAGGTAATATGGATCAATATAATGAGATATAGGGAGGTAATAAGGAGCAATAGAATGAGATATAGGGAGGTAATATGGATCAATATAATGAGATATAGAGAGGTAATATGGATCAATATAATGAGATATAGAGAGGTAATATGGATCAATATAATGAGATATAGAGAGGTAATATGGAACAATAGAATGAGATATAGAGAGGTAATATGGATCAATATAATGAGATATAGAGAGGTAATACGGATCAATATAATGAGATATAGGGAGGTAATACGGATCAATATAATGAGATATAGAGAGGTAATACGGATCAATATAATGAGATATAGAGAGGTAATACGGATCAATATAATGAGATATAGGGAGGTAATACGGATCAATATAATGAGATATAGAGAGGTAATACGGATCAATATAATGAGATATAGAGAGGTAATACGGATCAATATAATGAGATATAGGGAGGTAATATGGAGCAATAGAATGAGATATAGAGAGGTAATACGGAGTAATAGAATGAGATATAGAGAGGTAATATGGAGCAATATAATGAGATATAGGGAGGTAATATGGAGCAATATAATGAGATATATAGAGAGGTAATATGGAGCAATAGAACGAGATATAGAGAGGTAATACGGAGCAATAGAATGAGATATAGAGAGGTAATACGGAGCAATAGAATGAGATATAGAGAGGTAATATGGAGCAATATAATGAGATATAGGGAGGTAATATGGAGCAATAGAATGAGATATAGAGAGGTAATATGGAGCAATAGAATGAGATATAGAGAGGTAATACGGAGCAATAGAATGAGATATAGAGAGGTAATACGGAGCAATATAATGAGATATAGAGAGGTAATATGGAGCAATATAATGAGATATAGGGAGGTAATGTGGAGCAATAGAATGAGATATAGAGAGGTAATATGGAGCAATATAATGAGATATAGAGAGGTAATATGGAACAATAGAATGAGATATAGAGAGAGGTAATACGGATCAATATAATGAGATATAGGGAGGTAATATGGAGCAATAGAATGAGATATAGAGAGGTAATATGGAGCAACAGAATGAGATATAGAGAAGTAATATGGAGCAATATAATGAGATATAGAGAGGTAATATGGAGCAATAGAATGAGATATAGGGAGGTAATATGAAGCAATAGAATGAGATATAGAGAGGTAATACGGAGCAATAGAATGAGATATAGAAAGGTAATATGGAACAATAGAATGAGATATAGAGAGGTAATATGAAGCAATATAATGAGATATAGGGAGGTAATATGGAGCAATAGAATGAGATATAGAGAGGTAATATGAAGCAATATAATGAGATATAGGGAGGTAATATGGAGCAATAGAATGAGATATAGAGAGGTAATATGGAGCAATAGAACGAGATATAGGGAGAGGTAATATGGAGCAATAGGAGGAGTTGTGCAGGTTATAATGAACATCAGTAAGAGTTCCTAGCCCAGTGGTTTGCCCTAGAATTGCTCCAGTTATACTTAGTGCATCATCCTCCCCATGTGCTTCTTGGAAACAGCCCCATGAAGAACAGGTAATTGTTTTGCATATTTGTGAGGTTCCAGGAAAACCAAACAATGCTGTTCAGGACTGGACCAGGCAAGTGTGCTGGGTGTAACAGGGTTAAGTGTTTTGTTGCAGGGACATGTCCCAGACATGATTCAGATGAACAAATTCAGCAGGTTTGTGAAAGATCTGCCTGTGTACAGTACGAGGAATCATGTGGGAAGGAGAATCAGCTGCTCGTTACCAGAATATTCAGCCTCTGGCCACTTGGTGCAATCTCAAACCCTGGAATTAAAGACAGAAGAAACCTGAACAGCCTGACATTCAGCAGGGCAAATTCACACAGCAAATCACCCGACTCCACTCTGTAACTACAGAGATACCTGGGAGCTGTGATAAAGGGGAGATAATGTCTTCAGTGAGACAAAGTCTCCAGTTCCTATGTTATGCTGTGCAGCCTGTGCACTAACATCTTTCCACCCTGAGAACTCTAGTGCATTGGCTCCATAGAATATCATAGAACTGGGGAGTTCATCACACAGTAGAAGTTACCTCCTCTTTACCACCCTTTAGTGCATCTTTCCCCTGCACTTGGATACTTAAATATATATTTTGAGAATGCACATTTAGTACTGCCCACAACTCTTCCTAATCTCCACATAACCCCTCCCTATAACGCATCCTATTATACTACGTAACCACTCCATATAACGCACACTAACCTTTAATATAACCCCTATAACTCCTCCCATTGTTCCATATAACCCCTCCCTACATCTATTACCATTGCTCCATATAACCCCTCCCTGTAACTCCTCCTATTGCTCCATATAACCCCTCCCTGTTACTCCTCCTATTGCTCCATATAACCCCTCACTGTAACTCCTCCTATTGCTCCATATAACGCCTCCTTATAACTCCTCCTATTGTTCCATATAACCCCTCCCTATAACTCCTCCCATTGCTCCATTTAACTCCTCCTATTGTTCTATATAACTTCTCCTATTGTTCCATATAATCTCACCCTATAACTCCTCCTATTGCTCCATATAACCCCTCCCTATAACTCCTCCTATTGTTCCATATAACCCCTCCCTATAACTCCTCCTATTGCTCCATATAACCACCCCATAACTTCTCCTATTGCTTCATATAACCCCTCCCTATAACGAATCCTATTATGCTATGTAACCACTCCATATAACGCACACTAACCTTTAATATAACCCCTATAACTCCTCCTATAGTTCCATATAACTCCTCCCTATAACTCCTCCTATTGTTCCATATAACTCCTCCCTATAACTCCTCCCATTGTTCCATATAACTCCTCCCATTGTTCCATATAACCCCTCCCTAATCTATTACTATTGCTCCAAATAACCCCTCCCTGTAACTCCTCCTATTGTTCTATATATCCCCTCCCTGTAACTTCTCCTATTGCTCCATATAACCACTCCCATTGTTCCATATAACCCCTCCCTGAAACTCCTCCATTTGTTCCATATAACCCTTCCCTATAACACCGCCTACTACTTCATATAACCCCTCCCTATAACTCCTCACATTACTCCATATAACCCCTCACAATAATTCCTCCTATTGCTCCATATAACTCCTCCCTACAACTCCTCCTATTGTTCCATATAACTCCTCCCCATATCTCTTCCTATTGCTCCATATAACTCCTCCCTGAAACTCCTTTAGCTCTATATAACCATTTTGTTTAACTCCTCCTACTTCTCCATATAACCCGTCTGTATCTCCTTCTCTTGCTCCATATAACTCTTCATGTTGTCTATATAACCATTCTCTATAACTTCTTGTATCGCTCCCTATAACCTCTCCCTCTAAGTAATCCTGTTATTCCATATAATCCCTATGTATTTAAACACCTCATATGGTACCACAGAACCTCTCACTGAAATGTCTCATGTTGCTCTATATAACCTATCCCTGTAAAACCTAATTTTGCTCCATATAATCGGTCTCCAGATCCAACAAAGCGGTGACAACATTTTCAAAACTACTCGTACTACTTTGTACAGATACTGCAAAACCTGTACTCAAAATGTAATATATTGTTGATATTTATTCTTAAAGTGGAAGTGTCACTTTGTAACAAATAGATACGTTTGAGGGAGCTTTCAAAAGCACCTATATTTATTTTGCTTGTTTGTTTGTTTTTTTACACGCAATCATTTATGAGATATTTAGCGCTGTTTATTTTCAGTTTATGTAAATTAAACTTATTCTTGGTGGACAAAGTCCCCAAAAACACAGTGACAGATAAAATGTACTATGTCATCAATAAAGGGTACAGGGTCACTGACCTGGCAGAAAATTAGCTCGATAAGTAGCAGTAGGGATGAGTGTAATGTGCCAGTGTCTGTCAGTCCCTGCACGATTTGCACTAACTGATATATCCATAAAGTTTAATATATCATACATGTTTGAACTAAAAATTACCAAAATAACTATATGTGCTTTTGAATCTTTTTCAAAAACACTTTTTGTGTCATTTCCACTTTAGTGTTCAACATACTCCCTCTTGTGTACAACTCTAGAATTGCAGCTCATCATAACATGAGAGGGGTCACTGGTCTTAGAGTGCCTCACAAAGTGGGGAAAAGCACCAAATGTTCAATGTTATTGTGATGTGCGTCTGGAGATGTGTGGTGAGCACATAGCCATGTTGATATAGACACACCACCATATGCACTAAGAATTAAAAATGTAAAAGGAGGGGGAGTGAATTTCATCCTAAAATGCCGGGTTGTCGTACTGCTGGCGATGTGCATCCAGGCCTGGATGTCCTAATAGCCAGAGTAGGCACCAGCCTAGAGCTCCAAATTTTGAGGGGTGCCTCAGCTGTGATGGTCACATCCACAACCACAACGTATTAAGATTTCTCCAAAATGAAGAAACAAAACGGAGCGAAAAAAAAAAAAATCGAGCAAGAAAACAGAAAAATGGAGCAATACAATGGTGCAAGAAAATGGTGCAAGAGAACGGAGCAAGAAAGTGGAGCAAGAATATGGAGCAAAAAATGGAGCAAAAAAACAATGCTTCAATAACTATGTTATTCTATGGAACCAATTCCTACAGATTTCAGATTAGAGGTCTTAGTGCATTGGCTCCCTGGATCATGGGTGTCCAGGTTCGGTCCTCCAGGGCCACTAACTGGCCAGGATTTAATACCTGTAATGTTAAGAAATCTGAAGATTTTTTGCATCGCTGTATTGCTCCATTTTCTGCACTGTTTTCTTGCTCCATTTTCTCCACTTTCTTGCTCCACTTTTGCTCCATTCTCTAGCACCGTTTTTTGCTCCATTTTGGTGCTCCATTTTTGTTCCATTTTGCTCCCTGTTTTCTTGCTCCATTTTGAAAAAAAGTATGTTGGCTTCATGGAAAACATTGGACTTAGTGCATTGGCTCCATAGAGTAAAGAAAAGAAAAGATCTCCAAGTCCAATGTTATTCTAAGGAGCCAATGTATTAAAGGGATAGTAATAGTTCGTTTTAACTTTACTTTATTTTGTAGACATTAAAAAAACATGAAGAATGATATAAGTCTTATCTCTCAAACCTTTATGGTTTAAGAGATATTCACAAGCAAAGTTTCCCCTCCCCGACCCTTTTACCTAGTGTAAGCCATCTCTTCTCAGATGTGGAATGCAGTCCATAGACCAGACAGATAACAGCAGGGGACAATCTTCTTCCTATGAGAACAATGAAACCCTGCCCCCCTTGACAAGCTTTTCAGGTTCTTCCCTTATCTTAATTGAAGATTGTCCCTCTCTGCAGTCTACCTGGGCACCTCCCTTCTGATCTGGCTGAGCAGTGTTACATCAGTAAAAGGGGCGGGAGGGGGACACTTTGTCATTGAATTACTCCTGAACTACAACTCTGACAGAACTTAAATAACACTCTCCAAAGTCCAAATACTATGATGATTAATTAGAGCTGCTTTTATTATGAAACATTACTATCCCTTTAAGATATCTCCAAAATGGAGCAAGAAAGCAGAGCTAAAAAAGGTGCAAGAAAATGGAGCAAGACAACAGACCAAAAAAATGGAGCACGACAATGGTGCAAGAGAATGGAGAAAAACACAGAGCAAGAAAGTTTTTTTGCATTTAGAAGAGCTTAAAGGGCAAACTACCACCCCGCAAAAACTTCATCCTAATTAAGTCTTCATCTGGCGACTAGCTGCTTAGCACTAATCGCCAGAAATATTACCTGGTTTAAAAGAGTTTCTACTTATTCGGAGGCTGACAGTAGCAGGAAGCATGGACATCTTGACATAGTGACGTCCCTGCGCCTGAGCTGTCAGTCCCGGCCAGCTCCAAAAGGGACTGACAGTTTTTAAGAGATAAGTTGGCAAACCTACTTGCAGCTAGGGTTGCCACCCAGCCGGTAAACAATTGGCTTCTGTCCAATGATAAGTCTATGGAGGGAATGCCATGGCCGGTATTTTTTTTAAGAAAAGGTGGCAACCAGTGTTGAGCGAGCATGCTCGGCCGATGCTCGGATCGGCTCGAGCATCGCTCTGCTCGGCACATGGCGGTACTCGTACGAGTACCGCATGTGCTCGCCCGACATGTTCGGGTCTCCTCCCCGCACGTTTTGCGGCTGCTGCGCAGCCAATAAACGTGCAGGGAGGCTCTGACATTGGTGTAATGCCAGCAGCCATGTTGGCTGCTGGCATTCCACTGATTGGCTGGCCAGAACCCGTGGTCAGGTGCTGTATAGCACCTGACCATCGAGTTCGGCTCAGTCTGAGCCAGGGAGAGCTGAGGATAGGAAGGGAAAGGCAGTGTAGGGAGGAAAAAAACAAAAATTGTGACAAAAAAGAACCAAAAGTCCTTTTTAGGACTACTGTGTGTGGGGGCAGCAGGTTATATTGTGTGTGGGGGGAAAAAAAAAAAAAAAAAAAAAAAAAAAATATTCTGTTTAGTGTGAAAAGTTGCAGATTAGAGCACATTCTGTTTAGTGTGCACAGTTGCAGATTAGAGCACATTCTGTTTAGTGTGCAAAGTTGCAGATTAGAGCACATTCTGTTTAGTGTGCAAAGTTGCAGATTAGAGCACATTCTGTTTAGTGTGCAAAGTTGCAGATTAGAGCACATTCTGTTAAGTCTTCAAACTAAAATATCAAAGTCACGTATTCCATTCAGTGTGCGTCGCCGCAGTTTAGCAGCACATTCTGAGTACTGTGCAGAGTTGCAGAATAGGAAGAAATACTGTTAAGTCTTCAAACTAAAATATCAAAGTCACATATTCCATTCAGTGTGCTTCGCCGCAGTTTAGCAGCACATTCTGTGTACTGTGCAGAGTTGCAGAATAGGAAGAAATACTGTTAAGTCTTCAAACTAAAATATCAAAGTCACATATTCCATTCAGTGTGCTTCGCCGCAGTTTAGCAGCCTATTCTGTGTACTGTGCAGAGTTGCAGAATAGGAAGAAATACTGTTAAGTCTTCAAACTAAAATATCAAAGTCACATATTCCATTCAGTGTGTTTCACCGCAGTTTAGCAGCCTTTTCTGTGTACTCTGCAGAGTTGCAGAATAATAAGAAATACTGTTAAGTTTTCAAACTCAAATATTAAAGTTACATATTCCATTCAGTGTGTTTCACCGCAGTTTAGCAGCCTATTCTGTGTACTCTGTACAGTTGCAGAATAATAAGAAATACTGTTAAGTTTTCAAACTCAAATATTAAACTCACATATTCCATTCAGTGTGTTTCACCGCCGTTTAACAGCCTATTCTGTGTACTCTGTACAGTTGCAGAATAATAAGAAATACTGTTAAGTTTTCAAACTCAAATATTAAAGTCACATATTCCATTCAGTGTGTTTCACCGCCGTTTAACAGCCTATTCTGTGTACTCTGTACAGTTGCAGAATAATAAGAAATACTGTTAAGTTTTCAAACTCAAATATTAAAGTCACATATTCCATTCAGTGTGTTTCACCGCAGTTTAGCAGCCTATTCTGTGTACTCTGTACAGTTGCAGAATAATAAGAAATACTGTTAAGTTTTCAAACTCAAACATTAAACTCACATATTCCATTCAGTGTGTTTCACCGCCGTTTAACAGCCTATTCTGTGTACTCTGTACAGTTGCAGAATAATAAGAAATACTGTTAAGTTTTCAAACTCAAATATTAAAGTCACATATTCCATTCAGTGTGTTTCACCGCCGTTTAACAGCCTATTCTGTGTACTCTGTACAGTTGCAGAATAATAAGAAATACTGTTAAGTTTTCAAACTCAAATATTAAAGTCACATATTCCATTCAGTGTGTTTCACCGCCGTTTAGCAGCCTATTCTGTGTACTCTGTACAGTTGCAGAATAATAAGAAATACTGTTAAGTTTTCAAACTCAAATATTAAACTCACATATTCCATTCAGTGTGTTTCACCGCCGTTTAACAGCCTATTCTGTGTACTCTGCAGAGTTGCAGAATAATAAGAAATACTGTTAAGTTTTCAAACTCAAATATTAAAGTCACATATTCCATTCAGTGTGTTTCACCGCAGTTTAGCAGCCTATTCTGTGTACTCTGTACAGTTGCAGAATAATAAGAAATACTGTTAAGTTTTCAAACTCAAATATTAAAGTCACATATTCCATTCAGTGTGTTTCACCGCCGTTTAGCAGCCTATTCTGTGTACTCTGTACAGTTGCAGAATAATAAGAAATACTGTTAAGTTTTCAAACTCAAATATTAAAGTCACATATTCCATTCAGTGTGTTTCACCGCCGTTTAACAGCCTATTCTGTGTACTCTGTACAGTTGCAGAATAATAAGAAATACTGTTAAGTTTTCAAACTCAAATATTAAACTCACATATTCCATTCAGTGTGCTTCGCCGCAGTTTAGCAGCCTATTCTGTGTACTGTGCAGAGTTGCAGAATAGGAAGAAATACTGTTAAGTCTTCAAACTAAAATATCAAAGTCACATATTCCATTCAGTGTGTTTCACCGCCGTTTAGCAGCCTATTCTGTGTACTGTGCAGAGTTGCAGAATAATAAGAAATACTGTTAAGTTTTCAAACTCAAATATTAAAGTCACATATTCCATTCAGTGTGTTTCACCGCAGTTTAGCAGCCTTTTCTGTGTACTCTGCAGAGTTGCAGAATAATAAGAAATACTGTTAAGTTTTCAAACTCAAATATTAAAGTCACATATTCCATTCAGTGTGTTTCACCGCCGTTTAACAGCCTATTCTGTGTACTCTGTACAGTTGCAGAATAATAAGAAATACTGTTAAGTTTTCAAACTCAAATATTAAAGTCACATATTCCATTCAGTGTGTTTCACCGCCGTTTAACAGCCTATTCTGTGTACTCTGTACAGTTGCAGAATAATAAGAAATACTGTTAAGTTTTCAAACTCAAATATTAAAGTCACATATTCCATTCAGTGTGTTTCACCGCCGTTTAACAGCCTATTCTGTGTACTCTGCAGAGTTGCAGAATAATAAGAAATACTGTTAAGTTTTCAAACTCAAATATTAAACTCACATATTCCATTCAGTGTGTTTCACCGCAGTTTAGCAGCCTATTCTGTGTACTCTGCAGAGTTGCAGAATAATAAGAAATACTGTTAAGTTTTCAAACTCAAATATTAAAGTCACATATTCTGTGTAAGATGAAGAAGGCGGGTAAAAAGGGACGGGGAAGTGGACGTGATCCTGAAAGTTCAGGGCGCGGGTCAGGACGCGGAGAAACTGTGCCTGGTGCCAGAGCACAAGAAAGAAAGACATCCACCATACCTAGCTTCATGTATAATTTTACAGGGCGTCGCAGGACATCACTCTCGAGGTCCGACCACTGCGAACAGGTGGTCGGTTGGATGACAGCTGATACTGCTTCCAGTCGGTTAAGCACCACCCTGTCTTCCACCAAGTCCACTCTCAGTAGCCAAGAGTCTGGTCAACATAATCCTCACTCTGATCATCCTTCCTCCCACCATACACGGTCTGGTCAAAGAAGTGATCCCACACTGGGATATAGTGAGGAGCTCGTCTCATCACCAATCCTTCATTTGACCCTCTCTCCAAGCACGCTTGCAGAGGAACATGACATCTTGTGCCCTGATTCACAACCTCTAGAGGCTACCCAATCTCAAGAAGATGACAGATGTGAACGGCATTTAAGGTCAAAGGAAGTAGTGGATGATGATGATGATGATGAGACACAGTTTCCATTAAATCAACCACTATTTCCGTCTCAAGACCTTGTTGAGGAGAATGTTATACAGTTGTCAATGACTGAGTATGTGGTGGGATCAAGACTTGAGGAGGATGATCAGAGTGAGGAAGTGGAGGAGGACTTGGTGGACGATGAGGTGACTGACCCCACCTGGGAAGGTGTAGAGCCGAGCGATGACAGCAGTCCTGAGGGTGAGCCATCTGCAGCACCGCAACAGGCTGGAAGAGGCAGTGGTGTGGCTACAGAAAGAAGGCGGACCGCACCAAACCGGCCCGCAAATGTTCCACGGAGCACCCCCTTGCGTAAATCTACCTTGCCAAGGGGTAGGTGTTCCGCGGTATGGCATTTTTTTAAGGAAAGTGCGGACGACAAAAGAATTGTAGTTTGCAACCTGTGCCACACCAGAATGAGCCGAGGCATGAACACTAGAAACCTCACCACCACCAGCATGATCCGACACATGGCATCCAAGCACCGTAGTAAGTGGGAGGAACGCCTGGATCGCCCATCTGTGTCTGCAGGCCACACCACTGCCTCCTCTTCCCCTGTTTTCGGTGCCGGCCAATCGCCTGTCGAAGGCGCAGGCCCGCATACCTCCCGCCCTGCACCTGTAGCATCTGAAGCACCATCAGCGACCACATCCACTTCCCTGTCCCAGCACAGCGTCCAGATGTCGTTACCCCAGGCATTTGAGCGCAAGAGAAAGTACCCAGCCACCCACCCACAGGCCATAGCACTAACCTCACACCTTTCAAAATTACTGGCCATCGAAATGCTGCCATTTAGGCTTGTGGACACTGAGTCCTTCCGCAGCCTGATGGCAGCAGCTGTCCCTCGGTACGCGGTCCCCAGCCGCCACTACTTTTCCCGGTGTGCCATCCCCGCATTACACCACCATGTGTCCCGTAACATCACCCGTGCCCTGACCAACGCAGTTACTGGGAAGGTCCACTTAACGACTGACACATGGACAAGTGCTTGTGGCCAGGGACGCTACATTTCCCTGACGGCACACTGGGTGAATGTCGTGGAGGCTGGGAGCGACTCGGACCCTGGGATGGCACGGGTGCTACCCACGCCGAGGATTGCGGGCCCTACCTCCATCAGGGTTTCCACCAGCACCTACGTTATTGGCTCCTCCTCCTCCGTTTCCACCTCCGAATTCTCTACACACACCGCCACTCCCCCATCAGGCAGTAGCTGGAAGCAGTGTAGCACTGCAGTGGGGAAGCGTCAACAGGCCGTGCTGAAGCTGATCTGCCTTGGGGACAAACAGCACACGGCCTCAGAGCTGTTGCAGGGGATTAGTCACCAGACCGAGCAGTGGCTCTCGCCACTCAACCTGCAACCAGGCATGGTTGTGTGTGATAATGGGCGTAACTTGGTGGCGGCTTTGGAGCTCGGCAAGCTCACACACGTACCATGCCTAGCGCATGTATTTAATTTAGTGGTGCAGCGATTTCTAAAAACCTACCCCAATGTGCATGATCTCTTGACCAAGGTGCGCCGCGTGTGTGCACATTTCCGTAAGTCATCAACAGCTTCAGCCGGCCTGTTGAAGCTGCAGCAGCGCTTACAATTGCCAGCTCACCGGCTGCTGTGTGACGTGAGCACGCACTGGAACTCCACCTTCCACATGTTGGCCCGGCTTTGTGAGCAGCAGAGGGCAGTAGTGGAGTACCAGCTGTTACACGGTCGTCGCCTCTCCGTTCAACTTCCTGTAATCAGAAGTGAGGAGTGGGAATGGATGTCAGACCTCTGTGAGGTTTTACGCAATTTTGAGGAATCGACACAGATGGTGAGCGGCGATAACGCTATTATCAGTGTAACCATCCCACTTCTGTGTCTACTGAAACGCTCGCTGCTCACAATTAAAACCGACGCTTTGCATGTGGAAGAGGTGGAAATGGGGGAGGAAGAGCTTACACAAGGTGATAGCCAGAGCACCCTCACTTCGTCTTCTCAGCGACAATTGGAGGAGGCGGAGGAGGAGGAGGAGGAGGAGGAGGAGGAGGAAGACACGGTTGTCTCCGCTACAGAGGGTAGCCATGGAACTTTAGTTCCATCTCTTCAGCGTGGGTGGGCAGAAGAGGAGGAAGAGGATGAGGAGATTGAGAGTCATCCTCCTGGTGAGGACAGCGAAATCTTGCCTGTTGGTACTCTGGCACACATGGCTGAATTTATGTTAGGCTGCCTTTCCCGTGACCCACGCGTTACACGCATTTTAGACAACACGGATTACTGGGTGTTCACCCTTCTGGACCCCCGCTACAAAGAGAATTTCTCATCTCTCATTCCTCTGGTGGAGAGGACAAGCAAAATGGTGCAATACCAGAAGGTTCTTGTCGAAAAATTGCTCCAAAATTTTCCATCTGACAACGCTGGCGGCAGAGTACGTGCTACCTTGGCCAACCGAGAAGGGGAGAAAAGGGGAGCACACAGCAGTTCCGAGAAAGGCAGGGCAACACTCTCCAAGGCGTGGGACACCTTCATGACACCCCGCCAGCACCCTCACCCTGATGCGCAGCCTAGTGTCACAAGGAGGGAAAAGTTTTGGAAGATGGTGAAGGAGTACGTAGCAGACCGTGTCAGCGTCCTCAATGATCCCTCTGTGCCTTACAACTACTGGGTGTCCAAGCTGGACACGTGGTATGAACTGGCACTCTACGCCTTGGAGGTGCTGGCCTGCCCTGCCGCCAGCGTTCTGTCTGAGCGGGTATTTAGTGCTGCTGGTGGCATCATAACAGATAAGCGTATCCGCCTTTCCACCGACAATGCTGATAGGTTGACACTTATAAAAATGAACAAGGCCTGGATTTCCCCTGACTTCTCCACTCCACTGGAGGAAAGCCCCGGGGGAACATAAACTCACTTTATATATGTTATTTACAATGATGGGAATACTCTGTATTCCCATTCACCCCTTCCACCCAAAAAACGGGTATATGGTTGACTCTTAATCTTCTCATCCTCCTCCTCCTCTTCCATATGCCCTGGGATATAATTTTTATATAGGGCCAGCTCACCAGCGGGCCCTGTGATATAATTTTTATATAGGGCCAGCTCACCAGCGGGCCCTGTTTGACAATTTTTATATAGGTCAGCTCACCAGCGGGCCTTCTCATATAATGTTTTATTGGGTCAGCTCTCTAGCGGGCCCTCTCATATAATGTTTTATAGCGTCAGCTCACTAGCGGGCCTTCGCATATAATGTTTAGGATGGTCAGCTCTGCAGCAGACCCTCACCCATAATGTTTTAGATGGTCGGCTCAGCGCACGTTTCCCTCTTAATCATGGCCTCAGTTCAATAAAATCAAGGAAATTTTTGGGAGAATTTGCCTCTGTGCACGTTTCCCTCTTAATCATGGCCTCAGTTCTGAAAATCAAGGAAATTTTTGGGAGAATTTGCCTCTGCGCACGTTTCCCTCTTAATCATGGCCTCACTTCCGAAAACCAAGGAAATTTTTGGGAGAATTTGCAGATGATATACAAGTAAATATACAGCAAATATTGTTTGGTAACAATTTTTCGCCTAAAGTCGTTTTTATTTTCCTTTTTGTGTGTTTTATGGTCAGTCTGTAAAAATGGCGTACTACGGGCGAAAGATCGTTCCCAGCAGCGATGTTGGAGTCCAAGATGCATCCAGACATCCTCCCTATGCTGTCCCTGAACCATTTCTGTGGTGTTTCCATCCTTTTCTGCCCTTTTCCTATGGACCAGGCACCCTCCCCTCATCAGAGCAGGGGGTGCCTGGTGTAATGCTCGAGTCCTCCCATTGACTTCAATGGGGCTCGGGTGCTCGGCCGAGCACTCGAGCCTCAGGGGGTGCTCGGTCAGAGCACCCGAACACCCGAGCATTGGGGTGCTCGCTCATCACTAGTGGCAACCCTACTTGCAGCCAGCAAAGCCGGACATGCAAGGAACAGTTTTCTGACGTCCGAGACAGCTGAATAGAGCTGCTTTGGGGCTGCACATCACAGCCCATGGAAGATCACTATGGTTTAGTTGAAGCCTTATACACATTTTCAAAGCTGTCTGACTGACCGAAATCAAAAGAACTAGTCAGAGACGCTCAACTAGGAACGAGCCTACCCTCGAAATGATGAAGCTCTATAGGATAAGTATCCTACCCAGGGTGCAATCTCTTTTAGCTCACTAGTGCCTTTTACAGAGAGGAAATATCCTGAAGCACATCATACTGATCCCACCAAAGGGTAGTCCAGCCACAAAGTGCCAGGAAATTCCTCTCTGAACAAGAAAAGCAGCCAACCCCAGATGTATGTTTCGGCCTTTTTGGGCCTCGTCATTGAGGTGCAGCTGATCTCTCTAGGCACTGTGAGCATGGGGTCCACGTCTGGATTACCCTGTTAACCTTAGGGTGACTAGTCCCAAGGGCAATTTGCATATGCAAAAGAACTAGTCAGAGACGCTCAACTAGGAACGAGCCTACCCTCGAAATGATGAGGCTCTATAGGATAAGTATCCTACCCAGGGTGCAATCTCTTTTAGCTCACTAGTGCCTTTCACAGAGAGGAAATATCCTGAAGCACATCATACTGATCCTACCAAAAGGCAGTCCAGCCATGAAGTGCCAGGCAATTCCTCTCTGAACAAGAGAAGCAGCCAACCCCAGACGTACGTTTTGGCCTTGTTGGGCCTCATCGTTGAGGTGCAGCTGATCTCTCTAGGCACTGTGAGCAAGGGGTACACGTCTGGATTACCCTGTTACCCTTAGGGTGACTAGTCCCAAGGGCAATTTGCATATGCAAAAGAACTAGTCAGAGCCGCTCAACTAGGAACGAGCCTACCCTCAAAATGATGAGGCTCTATAGGATAAGTATTCTAACCAGGGTGCAATCTCTTTTAGCTCACTAGAGACTTTCACAGAGAGAAAATATCCTGAAGCACATCATACTGATCCCACCAAAAGGCAGTCCAGCCAAGAAGTACCAGGCAATTCCTCTCTGAACAAGAAAAGCAGCCAGCCCCAGACATACATTTCAACCTTGTTGGGCCTTGTCAGTGAGGTGCAGCTGATCTCTCTAGGCACTGTGAGCAAGGGGTCCACGTCTGAATTACCCTGTTACCCTTAGGGTGACTAGTCCCAAGGGCAATTTGTATATGCAAAAGAACTAGTCAGAGACGCTCAACTAGGAACGAGCCTACCCTCAAAATGATGAGGCTCTATAGGATAAGTATCTTACCCAGGGTGCAATATTTTTTAGCTCACTAGTGCCTTTCACAGAGAGGAAATATCCTGAAGCACATCATACTGATCCCACCAAAAGGCAGTCCAGCCACGAAGTGCCAGGCAATTCCTCTCTGAACAAGAGAAGCAGCCAACCCCAGACGTACGTTTCGGCCGGCTCGTTCCTAGTTGAGCATCTCTGACTAGCTCTTTTGCATATGCAAATTGCCCTTGGGACTAGTCACCCTAAGGGTAACAGGGTAATCCAGACGTGGACCCCTTGCTCACAGTGCTTAGAGAGATCAACTGCACCTAATTGATAAGGCCCAACAAGGCTGAAATGTATGTCTGGGGTTGGCTGCTTCTCTTGTTCGGAGGGGAATTGCCTGGCACATCGTGGCTGGACTACCTTTTGGTAGGATCAGTATGATGTGCTTCAGGATATTTTCTCTCTGTGAAAGACATTAGTGAGCTAAAAAAAGATTGTATCCTGGATAGGATACTTATCCTACAGAGCCTCATCACTTTGAGAGCAGGCCCGTTA
>CM074727.1:34031338-34096537 GCA_037306005.1 Rhinophrynus dorsalis
TCTTTGGTTTACCAGACCAACAACTTAGGGCTCGGCCACCACACACTGCACCATACAAACAAACCACACACTACCCTTTGTGTAATGTAAATGCACACACTGCTCTCCATATAATGCAGATACACACATTGCTCTGTATATAATGCAGATACACACACCTATCTAAAATACAGATACACAAACACACACACACCGCTCTGTGTATAATACAAACACACACACTGCTGTGTGTATAATACCAAGACCACTCTCTATATAATACAAAAGCATGTGTTGTTCTGTGTATATCGCTATTTATTGAGAAGCAACTTTTTCCACAGTGCAGAAATAAGAAAGATTACAAGGCCTGGATGGGGATTGAACCCACGATCTTTGGTTTACGAGACCAACGCCTTACCACTTGGCCACCATGCCTTAAGGAAAAGCTTTATATACACCCTTCTCCTGGTGTAATGTAAATGCACACACTGCTCTCCAAATAATACAAATACATGCACAATGCTCTTTATACTACAGATACATAATGCTCTGAGTATGATATACACACTTTGCGCTGTGATAACTCAGGCAAACGCCACTCTTTATATAATACATACATTGCTCTGTGCATATATCCTATATTATAATTCGCTAAGGATGTTTGTCAGAAGCCGTCATGCGCAGTAGAGACTGTTCAAACAGATGGAATGCTGGGAGTTCTGTGCTGAGAGCATGGAATGCTGGGAGGTGTAGGAATGCTGGGAGTTCTGTGATGGGAGCATTCTGTGCTTTCGGGCAGTCTCAGCAGTGCATGACTGCCTTGGTGGCAGGACGCAGAGCAGGACCGGCCTCTTAACATCACCCGGCCGGACCTTGACCTGTGTACACGCGCTTTTACACTGGTTTATTTATATAGCATCAACTTTTTTCTCAGTGCCAAAAACAATCACTAAATCTTACAAGAAATGGATGGGATAATAAAGCACATGATCTTTGGTTTATGAGACCAACACCTTAACACTTTGCCACCAAGCCCTTTGGCAAATCAAAAGTACACACTACCATTTGTGTAATGTAAATGCACACACTGCTCTCCATATAACGCAGATACAGAAACACACACAACTATGTAAAATACAGATACTCAAACACACTGCTCTGTGTATAATACAAATACACACACACTGCTATGTGTATAATTCAGATACACACACTGCTCTGTGTATAATACAGATATACACACTGCTCTGTGTATAATATAGATACACACACTGCTCTGTGTATAATACAGATATACACACTGCTCTGTGTATAATATAGATACACATACTGCTCTGTGTATAATACAGATACACACACTGCTCTGTGTATAAAGCAGATACACACACACTACTCTGTGTATAATATAAATACATGCACAATGCTCTTTGTATACTACAGATACATAATGCTGTGAGTATAATATACACTCTTTGCTTTGTGTATAATACAGGCAAAAGCCACTCCTTATACATATATCACTGTGTGTATGTCAATTTATAGATCATCAATTTTTTCCACAGTGCTGAAATAATCACATAAGACTAGAAGGCCTGAATGGGGATTGAACCCATGATCTTTGGTTTACAAGAACAGCGCCTTACCACTTGGCCACCAGGCCCTACAGCAAGGGAGAGGAATATGCACTACCCTTTGTGTAATGTAAATTCACACACAGTGCTCTGTATATAATGCAGATGCACACACCTATCTAAAATACAGATACACACACTGCTCTGTGTATAATGCAGACACGCTGCTCTATGTATAATACAGATACACACTGCTCTGTGTATAATACAAATACACACTGCTCTGTGTATAATACAGATACACACGCTGCCCTGTGAATAATACAAATACACACTGCTCTGTGTATAATACAGATACACACTGCTCTGTGTATAGGGTTGCCACCTTTTCCTAAAAAAAATACCGGCCATAGTTGTGGGTCGGTGAGGGCGGAGCCACAAAAGGGAGGAGCTACAAAAGGGGCAGAACCACTCAATGTTGCATGACCCTACAAAATTGAGCTGGTACTGTTGGTGTGCTTCAGAATTGCTTTTCTTTTAATTTGTACATACTCGTGCTTGAACTTGCAAGAGCCCCCCCACTTACATTGACCTTCGTTGTATGGCCAGCAAAAACCAATCTTTTTTGTGGCAGCCGCTCGGGCCACAGGGAGCCACAACCCCCCAACGCCCGACTGAAAGGACTGCAGCCCCACCGGTGAACCAGCTGGGCAGGTCATGAGCGACAACCACAGCCCGATGTCCAGTTGATCCCAAGACATCGACGGGCGCACCACCATCCACTGCCGAAACTGTTCATCATACTGCCACCATGCCAGACCGCCATAAGTCCTGCAGGCGTTCCAAATAGTGTCCTGATAGCAAAACAATGATAAGCATTTAGCAGGGAAACGTTCTCCAATCACACTGGCCAAAATCAAGAACGGCCCGTATCCAATTCCCGAACACCTTCGGAATCTTCCGGTAACTACGATGTTCCTGCTCCTCCTTTTTCTCAGCATCCTTCTCTTCCTTCTCCGGAGGAGCCTCATCCAAAGGGAGTAGCGAATAGATCTCCACAAACTCATTCCTCCAAATCTTATCCTTCACTTCGCCTTTCAAGTGAATACCCAAAGGACCTGACCAGCACATATATGCTGCACCAAATGCCACTGTGGGCACCCCTCCCACTTAAGGCACACCCAATGCCACACACCCCAGATTGGTGACCTGCAAATGTGCATCCCACGAGCCCACACCAGAAACCGATCCTGCAGAGGTCAAACCTGAACCCCAGGAGTACCCAGCACCACTGGATTTGACAGGACCCCAGCACCCAATGCCTGTCCAGCAAGAGGTCGCAATCCACCACCTGACAAAGGAACACTGACCAGGCTGGAAGGAACCCCCTGCTGCACAGTCCCCTGGGCAGTAACACTAGTCATACCCAGCCCACTTTGCAGAACACCAACCCTAGCACCCAAGCTAGGCAAACCCCCCGCCCCACCCATTGGAGCACCAACCCCAGCACCACCACCTGGAACTAAGCCAGTCCCAGGCCCTGTGGCCAACAAAGTACCCAATGAGGGAGATAACCCATCCTGACCATCTAACGCCCTGTCTTGCCAAGCCCCCAAAACTTGACGTAAAGACCCCACTGCATCAGCTCCACCTGTCCCCACATTCCCCATCATGTTAGAAAGTCTCGTACCTGCCCCCGTCAGAGGCACCGTCGGCACGAACCATTCCGCAGTGACTCGTCCTGCACCGGCCTCCATATCCGCGTGTCCCAGCAGCGCTAATCCGGAATCATCCGAACCTGTAGCCGCCTAAAAACAAAGAAAGATAAACACCCATAATCACCAGTCTCACCCATGGAGACTACACCCCAAAGCCTCAATAGCCAGGGCCAATCCACCATAACCATTAGGAGGCCCTCAACCCCCCATGGACTCCTCATAGAAGGCAACCCCATAGTCACCTCCACACCCCACCAGACACACGGTAAACAAGTTAAGCCAGTTATATTTTGTTTTATTGTTATTATTTATTTATTTATTTTTATTTGTTAGCAGTTGCATCTGACCAACATACAGTGGTGTCAATCACACCACCCACATCAGTAGACATCCCTCCATTCTCCCGACACCACCACACCGCCAGGCAACCTCACCTCAAGGTACCCGACCCAGAAACCCCCTGAAGCAGGGACACCAACCCTGGGAGAAGGAGAGGAGTCTATCACCAGAACCCATCCGGGAAGAAAAGGAACGGGGAAGGGGAAGGGGAAAACTGGAAAGGGGGGTGGGGTCAGACAGTAAGGGACAAACTGAAACACAAGGGACATAGGAGAAGGACCAGCAACACAGTGCGGACAATCACCTGTGTCACCCCACGACTGGAGTGGTCAGATCTGCTGCGTGTGCTGCCCGCTGACTCCCGCCCGCGCTGTTCAGACCTCCTAGGCTGCTGACCATCAGAAGGGGACGCCTCCCGCTGACCTTGTATGCTGCTCCTCAAGGAAGTCCTCCCGACTCTCCTGTCAACCGTCATACCATGAACCTCCTCACTCCGTGAGCCCCGAGGCCCGGGCTCACACTCATCCACTGCCCCGGAGAGCGAGAAGGACTCAATCTGGTAGGTGGCCGCAAACAGGTGCTGCGCACAGGCCGCCCAACCTCACCACGCATCCCCTCCTCCGCCTGCCTCCGTGAAAGTTGTTCCCTCAGCCAAGATGCTCCTCCAGCCACCAGAAGCTCCCGAACCTCCTCCATCAAAGGATCCGCCATAATAAGTAGAAATGGAGAAACCACCACGAACTGCTGCTTCTCCCGGTTCACCCGCTCTGCCACACTTCAGGAAGTGGTAACCCGTACTTATAACCTCCCGTGACGTTCCCTACCTAACTTCCTCTACCACCCCCACTTATTTCCTTTACCCTAACCCCAGCTGAGACATGTCTCCCCTCCTGATATCCGTGGAGGTCTGATATACACACACTGCTCTGTGTATAATACAGATACACACACTGCTCTGTGTATAATACAGATACACACACTGCTCTGTGTATAATACAGATACACACACTGCTCTGTGTATGCTACAGATACACACTGCTCTGTGTATAATACAGATACACACTGCTCTGTGTATAATACAGATACACACATACTGCTCTGTGTATAATACAGATACACACACTGCTCTGTGTATAATACAGATACAGACATACTGCTCTGTGTATAATACAGATGCACATACTGCTCTGTGTATAATACAGATAAACACTCTGCTCTGTGTATAATACAGACACACACTGCTCTGTGTATAATACAGATACACACACACTGCTCTGTGTATAATACAGATATACACACACTGCTCAGTGTATAATACAGATACACACACTGCTCTGTGTATAATACAGATACACACACTGCTCTGTGTATAATACAGATACACACACTACTCTGTGTATAATACAGATACACACTGCTCTGTGTATAATACAGATACACACACACAGCTCTGTGTATAATACAGATACAGACACTGCTCTGTGTATAATACAGACAAACGCTGCTCTGTGTATAATACAGATACATACATACACTGCTCTGTGTATAATACAGATACACACTGCTCTGTGTATAATACAGACACATGCTGCTCTGTGTATAATACAGATACACGCTGCTCTGTGTATAATATAGATACACACAATGCTATGTGTATAATACAGATACACACACTGCTCTGTGTATAATACAGATACGCACACTGTTCTGTGTATAATACAGACACACACTCCACTCTGTGTATAATACAGATACACACTGCTCTGTGTATAATACAGATACATGCTGCTCTGTGTATAATACAAATACACACTGCTCTGTGTATAATACAGATATACACACTGCTCTGTGTATAATACAGATACGCACACTGCTCTGTGTATAATGCAGATACACACACTGCTCTGTGTATAATACAGATACACCCACTGATCTGTGTATAATACAGATACAGACACACTGCTCTGTGTATAATACAGATATACACACTGCTCTGTGTATAATACAGATACACACACTGCTCTGTGTATAATACAGATACACGCACAATGCTCTTTGTATACTACAGATACATAATGCTGTGAGTATAATATACACTCTTTGCTTTGTGTATAAAACAGGCAAAAGCCACTCCTTATACATATAACTGTGTGTATGTCTTAATTTATAGATCATCAACTTTTTGCACAGTGCTGAAATAATCACATAAGAATAGAAGGCCTGAATAGGGATCGAACCCATGATCTTTGGTTTACGAGACCAACGCCTTACCACTTGGCCACCAGGCCCTACAGTGAGGAGAGGGAATACGCACTACCCTTTGTGTAATGTAAATTCACACACAGTGCTCTGTATATAATACAGATACACACACCTATCTAAAATACAGATACACACACTGCTCTGTGTATAATACAGATACACACGCTGCCCTGTGTATAATACAAATACACACTCCTCTGTGTATAATACAGATAAACACACTGCTCTGTGTATAATACAGATACACACACTGCTCTGTGTATAATACAGATAGGCATTGCTCTGTGTATAATACAGATGCACACTGTTCTGTGTATAATACAGACACACACACTGCTCTGTGTATAATACAGATAGGCATTGCTCTGTGTATAATACAGATACACACATTGCTCTGTGTATAATACAGATATACACACTACTCTGTATATAATACAGATATACACACTGCTCTGTGTATAATACAGATATACACACTGTTCTGTGTATAATACAGATACACAAACTGCTCTGTGTATAATACAGATACAGACACACTGTTCTGTGTATAATATAGAAGCACACTGCTCTGTGTATAATACAGATACATACACTGCTCTGTGTATAATATAAATACATGCACACCGCTCTTTGTATACTACAGATACATAATGCTGTGAGTATAATATACACCCTTTGCTTTGTGTATAATACAGGAAACAACACACCTTATATATATATCACTGTGTGTATGTCTTAATTTATAGATCATCAACTTTTTCTGCAGTGCTGAAATAATCTCATAAGATTAGAAGGCCTGGAAGGGGATTGAACCCAAGATCTTTGGTCTACGAAACCAACGCCTTACCACTTGGCCACCAGGCCCTAGAGTGAAGCGATAGAATATGCACTACCCTTTGTGTAATATAAATGCACACACAGTGCTCTGTATATAATGCAGATACACACACCTAGTTAGCCAATAAAAGGTATCAAAAACTATATTTGCCTCCTTTGTATACTACACATACATAATGCTGTGAGTATAATATACACTCTTTGCTTTGTGTATAATACAGGAAAAAACACTCTTTATATATCACTGTGTGTATGTCTTAATTTATAGATCATCAACTTTTTCCACAGTGCTGAAATAATCACATCACATAAGATTAGAAGGCCTGGATGGGGATCGAACCCATGATTTTTGGTTTACGAGACCAACGCCTTACCACTTGGCCACCAGGCCCTACAATAAATAGGGCAGGATATGCACTACCCTTTGTATAATGTAAATTTACACACAGTTCTCTGTATATAATACAGATGCACACACCTATCTAAAATACAGATACGCACACTGCTCTGTGTATAATACAGACACACCCTGCTCTGTGTATAATACAGGCACACACTGCTCTGTGTATTGTAACGGACCGTAGGCCGTTACTGGGAAAATTGTAGGAACCCTCTTGTACACAGACTTACTTGGCCACCGGGCACCCTGTGGAAGGGTTACTGTATACATGGGAACCTGCCCTGTCGAACCTTTTTGTACAGTGACTTTGTTGGCCACCAGGCACCCTAAGGAAGGGCTGATTTAAGTAAGGGAATCTACACCAGTCGACTAATAGGTACTGTTCGACTGGTATTCGAATATGAACGATTCAATGGACTCCCCGGTCTAGTAGTAGGGGATGGTGGACTAAATTGTGCGATTCGGACCCGTAGGAGCAGGCCGCCATTGTAGAGGCCACCAGATTGCATGAACGCTCGGTTACCTCGAAGGGTTTGTGTAGGCGGCCTGGAGATTGACCGGACGGTCGAGTGACATCACCAGCAGTCACTCGCGAGATGGGACTGGGCCAGCGTCCAAAGGCTTAGCCTCCATTGATCAAACTAAGTGACCAGTCGGGTTTGGAGGGTTTTAGTCGCTCAAATGTTCATTGGTTAAAAGTGAAGCTAGATTATGTTAAGTGTGCTTTCGTCACTAAGGGCCGTGTGCAATGTTTATTGTTCTATTGTTTTATTGTTTGGAATTGTGTATAAAAAGGGAGAGTTTTGGCAATAAAGTGTGTTACTGCGTGGAACTCCGGAGTGTGCGTCTCGTTCTTTCGATGGTCTAACGAGTCCACTTTGACTCCCATCTTAGGCGAGCCACGGGAAGCTGAATTCACTCTTTCCCCGTGGGTATCCAGCGACATTCGACAGCTCCGGTGCTCCTGGTGCGAACTGAGGACCCAGGACAACGTACAAATACCCAGGACCGGGACCTTCGATCGGTTCGCATTCGACGGCCCTCCAGCAGGTTCGAGTAGGGCTCCAGTGAGGTCCCCCTGTCCGAAGCACGCTGACTGGCCGGATTCAAGAGAGAGGAGAGCAGCACATCGGAGGCGGGCACCCCGGCGTCCTTAAGTTCCGTTACATGTATAATACAGATACACACACACTGCTCTGTGTATACTACAGATACACGCTGCTCTGTGTATAATACAGATATATACACACGGCTCTGTGTATAATACAAAGTCCACTCTCTATGTAATACAAATGCACACATCATTCTGTGTATATCTTTATGTACAGAGCACCAACTTTTGCCGCAGTGCTGAAATAATCAAGAAACTTTACAAGCTATAAATGTGGATTGAACTAATGAGCTGTGATTTATTATACAAACACTTTACCACTTGGCCACCATGCGCTATCTAAGGGAATCTGCACACTTTTCTCCATATAATGAAGATACACACACCCTGCCCTGTGTATAATATAAATACACGCACAAGGCTCTTTGTATACTACAGACACATAATGCTGTGAGTATAATATACACTCTCTGCTTTGTGTATAATACAGGCAAAACCACTCCTTACATATATATCTATCTCACTGTGTGTATGTCTTAATTTATAGATCATCAACTGTTGCCGCAGTGCTGACATAATCACAAAAGATCACAAGGCCTGGATGGGAATTGAACCCATGATCTTTGGTTTACGAGACCAACGCCTTACCACTTGGCCACCAGGCCCTACAGCGAGGAGGGAAACTACGCACTACCATTTGTGTAATGTAAATGCACACACAGTGCTCTGTATATAATGCAGATACACACACCTATCTAAAATACAGATACACACACTGCTCTGTGTATAATACAGATACACACTGATCTGTGTATAATACAGATACACACACCGCTCTGTGTATAATACAGATACACACATTGCTCTGTGTATAATACAGATATACACTGCTCTGTGTATAATACAGATACACACTCTGCTCTGTGTATAACACAGATACACACACTGCTTTGTGTATAATACAGATACACACGGCTTTGTGTATAATACAGATACACACACTGCTCTGTGTATAATACAGATACACACTGTTCTCTGTATAATACAGATACACACATACTGTTCTGTGTATAATACAGATACACACACTGCTCTGTGTATAATACAGATAAACACTCTGCTCTGTGTATAATACAGATACACACTGCTCTGTGTATAGTAGAGATACACACGCTGCTCTGTGTATAATACAAATACACACTGCACTGTGTATAATACAGATACACACTGCTCTGTGTATAATACAAATACACACACTGCTCTGTGTATAATACAGATATACACACACTGCTCTGTGTATAATACAGATATACACACACTGCTCTGTGTATAATACAAATACACACTGCTCTGTGTATAATACAAATACACACTGCTCTGTGTATAATACAGATAGACATTGCTCTGTGTATAATACAGATACACACTGCTCTGTGTATAATACAGACACACACACACTGCTCTGTGTATAATACAGATACACACACTGCTCTGTGTATAATACAGATACACACACTGCTCTGTGTATAATACAGATACACACACTGCTCTGTGTATAATACAGATACACACTGCTCTGTGTATAATACAGATAGACATTGCTCTGTGTATAATACAGATAGACATTGCTCTGTGTATAATACAGGTACACACTGCTCTGTGTATAATACAGATACACACTGCTCTGTGTATAATACAGATACACACTGCTCTGTGTATAATACAAATACACACTGCTCTGTGTATAATACAGATACACACTGCTCTGTGTATAATACAGATACACACTGCTCTGTGTATAATACAAATACACACTGCTCTGTGTATAATACAGACAGACATTGCTCTGTGTATAATACAGATACACACACAGCTCTGTGTATAATACAGATATACACACTGCTCTGTGTATAATACAGATACACACACTGCTATGTGTATAATACAGATACACACACACTGCTCTGTGTATAATACAGACACACACTGCTCTGTGTATAATACAGACACACACTGCTCTGTGTATAATACAGACACACACTGCTCTGTGTATAATACAGATACACCCTGCTCTGTGTATAATACAGACACACACTGCTCTGTGTATAATACAGACACACACTGCTCTGTGTATAATACAGACACACCCTGCTCTGTGTATAATACAGACACACACTGCTCTGTGTATAATACAGACACACACTGCTCTGTGTATAATACAGATACACACTGCTCTGTGTATAATACAGATACACACTGCTCTGTGTATAATACAAGTACACACTGTTCTGTGTATAATACAGACAGACATTGCTCTGTGTATAATACAGATACACACACAGCTCTGTGTATAATACAGATATACACACACTGCTCTGTGTATAATACATACACACACTGCTCTGTGTATAATACAGATACACACTGCTCTGTGTATAATACAGATACACACTGCTCTGTGTATAATACAAATACACACTGCTCTGTGTATAATATAGATACACACACTACTCTGTGTATAATACAGACAGACATTGCTCTGTGTATAATACAGATACACACACTGCTCTGTGTATAATACAGATACACACACACTGCTCTGTGTATAATACAGACACACACTGCTCTGTGTATAATACAGATACACACACACTGCTCTGTGTATAATACAGACACACACTGCTCTGTGTATAATACAGATACACACACACTGCTCTGTGTATAATACAGATACACACTGCTCTGTGTATAATACAGATACACACTGCTCTGTGTATAATACAAATACACACTGCTCTGTGTATAATACAGATAGACATTGCCATACCTGGGAACTCTCCGGATTTGCCCCGGAGACTCCGGTTCTGACACAGCTTAACCGGGTCTCCGGGGCAGAGGCTGATTCCTCCGGATGTGGAGAGTTTCTATTGAAACTCTACCACATCCGCTTTTTCTCCCGTTGTGCCTCCGTCCCCAGCCTTCTGTGTGACACATTTAACCCTTTGAGTGTCAGAGTGGTACGGAATTCCGTAGCACTCTGACACTCAAAGGGTTAAGAACCCACCCCCCAGTCGCGTCAAGCCCCGCCCCTTTTTGACGCGATTAGCGTAATTTTTTGTCGCCCCCTGTTGAACAGAGGACTCCCCTCCGGGCAGCCCTCACCTGGAAGTTCCCAGGTATGGACATTGCTCTGTGTATAATACAGATACACACACTGCTCTGTGTATAATACAGATACACACTGCTCTGTGTATAATACAGATACACACACTGCTCTGTGTATAATACAGATATACACACTGCTCTGTGTAAAATACAGATACAGACACACACACTGCTCTGTGTATAATACAGATGCACACTGCTCTGTGTATAATACAGATACACACACTGCTCTGTGTATAATACAGATATACACACTGCTCTGTGTATAATACAGATATACACACTGCTCTGTGTATAATACAGATACACACTGCTCTGTGTATAATACAGATATACACACTGCTCTGTGTATAATACAGATATACACACTGCTCTGTGTATAATACAGATACACACACTGCTCTGTGTATAATACAGATACACACTGCTCTGTGTATAATACAGATACACACACTGCTCTGTGTATAATACAGATACACACACTGCTCTGTGTATAATACAGATATACACACTGCTCTGTGTATAATACAGATATACACACTGCTCTGTGTATAATACAGATACACACACTGCTCTGTGTATAATACAGATACACACTGCTCTGTGTATAATACAGATACACACACTGCTCTGTGTATAATACAGATACACACACTGCTCTGTGTATAATACAGATACACACATTGCTCTGTGTATAATACAGATATACACACTGCTCTGTGTATAATACAGATACATACACTGCTCTGTGTATAATACAGATACACACACACTGCTCTGTGTATAATACAGACACACACACTGCACTGTGTATAATACAGATACATACACTGCTCTGTGTATAATACAGACACACACTGCTCTGTGTATAATACAGATACACACACTGCACTGTGTATAATACAG
Source organism: Rhinophrynus dorsalis (assembly GCA_037306005.1). Classification (NCBI taxonomy): domain Eukaryota; kingdom Metazoa; phylum Chordata; class Amphibia; order Anura; family Rhinophrynidae; genus Rhinophrynus; species Rhinophrynus dorsalis. Next base: position 34,043,627 of record CM074727.1, read on the forward strand.
ATACACACACTGCACTGTGTATAATACAGATACACACACTGCTCTGTGTATAATACAGATACACACACTGCTCTGTGTATAATACAAAAGTCCACTCTCTATGTAATACAAATGCACACATCATTCTCATTCTGTGTATATCTTTATTTACAGAGCACCAACTTTTGGCGCATCCTGAAATAATCAAGAAAGTTTAGAAGCTATAAATGGGGTTTGAACTAATGAGCTTTGGTTTATTATACAAACACTTGGCCACCCTGCACTATCTAAAGTAACTTGCACACTTTTCTCCATATAATGAAGATACACACATCCCCTGCCCTGTGTATAATATAAATACATGCACAATGCTCTTTGTATACTACAGATACATAATGCTGTGAGTATAATATACACGCTTTGCTTTGTGTATAGTACAGGCAAAACCAATCTTTATATATCTATCTCACTGTGTGTATTCCTTAATTTATAGATCATCAACTTTTTCCACAGTGCTGAAATAATCACATAAGAATAGAACGCCCGGATGGGGATTGAACCCATGATCTTTGGTTTACGAGACCAACGCCTTACCACTTGGCCACCAGGCCCTAAAGTGAGGAGAAGGAATACGCACTACCGTTTGTGTAATGTAAATTCACACACAGTGCTCTGTATATAATGCAGATACAAACACCTATCTAAAATACAGATACACACACTGCTCTGTGTATAATACAGATACACACGCTGCACTGTGTATAATACAAATACACACTCCTCTGTGTATAATACAGATAAACACACTGCTCTGTGTATAATACAGATAAACACACTGCTCTGTGTATAATACAGATACACACTGTTCTGTGTATAATACAGATAGACATTGCTCTGTGTATAATACAGATACATACACTGCTCTGTGTATAATACAGATACACACACACACTGCTCTGTGTATAATACAGATACACACACTGTTCTGTGTATAATACAGATACAGACACTGCTCTGTGTATAATACAGACATACACACACAGTCCTGTGTATAATACAAAGTCCACTCTCTATGTAATACATAAGCACGCATCGTTCTGTGTATATCTTTACATATAAAGCACCAACTTTTACCAAAGTGCTGAAATAATCAAGCTATCAACGGGGATCAAACTAATGAGCTTTGTTTTAACATGGAAACACTTTACCACTTGGCCACCATGCGCTATCTAAAGGAATATGCACACTGCTCTCCATATAATGAAGATACACACACCCTGCCCTGTGTATAATATAAATACACGCACAAGGCTCTTTGTTTACTACAGATACATAATGCTGTGAGTATAATATACGCTCTTTGCATAATACAGGCAAAACCAATCTTTATATATAAATATCACTGTGTGTATGTCTTAATTTATAGATCATCAACTTTTTCCACAGTGCGGAAATAATCACATAAGTTTAGAAGGCCTGAATGGGGATTGAACCCATGATCTTTGGTTTACGAGACCAACACCTTAACACTTGGCCACCAGGGCCTAGAGTGATGTGAGAGAATACGCACTACCCTTTGTGTAATGTAAATTCACACACAGTGCTCTGTATACAATACAGATACACACACCTATCTAAAATACAGATACACACACTGCTCTGTGTATAATACAGACGCACCCTGCTCTGTGTATTGTAACGAACCATAGGCCGTTACTGGGAAAATTGTAGGAACCCTCTTGTACACAGACTTACTTGGCCACTGGGCACCCTATGGAAGGGTTACTGTATGCATGGGAACCTGCCCTGTCGAACCTTTTTGTACAGTGACTTACTTGGCCACCGGGCACCCTAAGGAAGGGCTGATGTAAGTCAGGGAATCTACACCAGTTGACTAATAGGGACTGTTCGACTGGTATTCGAATATGAATGATTCATTGGACTCCCTGGTCTACTAGTAGGGGATGGTGGACTAAATTGTGCGATTCGGACCTGTAGGAGCGGGCCGCCATTGTAGAGGCCACCGGATTGCACGAACTCTCAGTTACCTCGAAGGGTTTGGGTAGGCGGCCTTGAGATCGGCCGAATGGTCGAGTGACGTCACCAGCGGTCAATCCCGAGATGTGACTGGGCCAACGCCCAAAGGCTTAGCCTCCATTCATCAAACTAAGTGACCAGTCGGGTTTGGAGGGTTTTAGTCGCTCAAATGTTCATTGGTTAAAAGTTAAGCCAGATTATGTTAAGTGTGCTTTCGTCACTAAGGGCTGTGTGCAATGTTTACTGTTCTATTGTTTTATTGTTTGGAATTGTGTATAAAAAGGGAGGGTTTTGGCAATAAAGTGTGTTACTGCGTGGAACTCCGGAGTGTGCGTCTCGTTCTTTCGATGGTCTAATGAGTCCACTTTGACTCCCATCTTAGGCGAACCACGGGAAGCTGAATTCACTCTTTCCCCATGGGTATCCAGCGACATTCGACAGCTCCGGTGCTCCTGGTGCGAACTGAGGACCCAGGACAACGTACAAAGACCCCGGGACCGGGACCTTCGATCGGTTCGCATTCGACGGCCCTCCAGTAGGTTCGAGTAGGGCTCCAGTGAGGTCCCCCTGTCCGAGGCACGCTGACTGGCCGGATTCGAGAGAGGAGAGCAGCACATCGGAGGCGGTCACCCCGGCGTTCTTAAGCTCCGTTACATGTATAATACAGATACACACACTGCTCTGTGTATAATACAGATACACACACACTGCTCTGTATATAATACAGATACACACACTGCTCTGTGTATAATACAGATACACGCTGCTCTGTGTATAATACAGATATACACGCACGGCTCTGTGTATAATACAAAGTCCACTTTCTATGTAATACAAATGCACACATCATTCTGTGTATATCTTTATGTACAGAGCACCAACTTTTGCCGCAGTGCTGAAATAATCAAGAAAGTTTACAAGCTATAAATGGGGATTAAATTAATGATCTTTGATTTATTATACAAACACTTTACCACTTGGCCACCGTGCGCTATCTAAAGGAATATGCACACTTTTCTCCATATAATGAAGATACACATACCCTGCCCTGTGTATAATATAAATACACGCAGAAGGCTCTTTGTTTACTACAGACACATAAGGCTGTGAGTATAATATACACTCTCTGCTTTGTGTATAACACAGGCAAAACCACTCCTTATATATAGCTCTATCTCACTGTGTGTATGTCTTAATTTATAGATCATCAACTGTTGCCGCAGTGCTGAAATAATCACAAAAGATCACAAGGCCTGGATGGGGATTGAACCCATGATCTTTGGTTTACGAGACCAATGCTTTACCACTTGGCCACCAGGCCCTAGAGCAATGAAGGGGAATACGCACTACCTTTGTGTAATTTAAATTCACACACAGTGCTCTGTATATAATACAGATACACACACCTATCTAAAATACAGATACACACACTGCTCTGTGTATAATACAGACGCACCCTGCTCTGTGTATTGTAACGAACCATAGGCCGTTACTGGGAAAATTGTAGGAACCCTCTTGTACACAGACTTACTTGGCCACTGGGCACCCTATGGAAGGGTTACTGTATGCATGGGAACCTGCCCTGTCGAACCTTTTTGTACAGTGACTTACTTGGCCACCGGGCACCCTAAGGAAGGGCTGATATAAGTAAGGGAATCTACACCAGTTGACTAATAGGTACTGTTCGACTGGTATTCGAATATGAATGATTCATTGGACTCCCTGGTCTAGTAGTAGGGGATGGTGGACTAAATTGTGCGATTCGGACCTGTAGGAGCGGGCCGCCATTGTAGAGGCCACCGGATTGCACGAACGCTCGGTTACCTCGAAGGGTTTGGGTAGGCGGCCTTGAGATCGGCCGAATGGTCGAGTGATGTCACCAGCGGTCAATCGCGAGATGTGACTGGGCCAACGCCCAAAGGCTTAGCCTCCATTCATCAAACTAAGTGACCAGTCGGGTTTGGAGGGTTTTAGTCGCTCAAATGTTCATTGGTTAAAAGTTAAGCCAGATTATGTTAAGTGTGCTTTCGTCACTAAGGGCCGTGTGCAATGTTTATTGTTCTATTGTTTTATTGTTTGGAATTGTGTATAAAAAGGGAGAGTTTTGGCAATAAAGTGTGTTACTGCGTGGAACTCCGGAGTGTGCGTCTCGTTCTTTCGATGGTCTAACGAGTCCACTTTGACTCCCATCTTAGGCGAGCCACTGGAAGCTGAATTCACTCTTTCCCCGTGGGTATCCAGCGACGTTCAACAGCTCCGGTGCTCCTGGTGCGAACTGAGGACCCAGGACAACGTACAAAGACCCGGGACCGGGACCTTCAATCGGTTCGCATTCGACGGCCCTCCAGCAGGTTCGAGTAGGGCTCCAGTGAGGTCCCCCTGTCCGAGGCATGCTGACTGGCCGGATTCGAGAGAGAGGAGAGCAGCACATCGAAGGCGGACACCCCGGCGTTCTTAAGCTCTGTTACATGTATAATACAGATACACACGCTACTCTGTGTATAATACAGATACACACACACTTCTCTGTGTATACTGAAGATACACGCTGCTCTGTGTATAATACAGATATATACACACGGCTCTGTGTATAATACAAAGTCCACTCTCTATGTAATACAAATGCACACATCATTCTGTGTATATCTTTATGTACAGAGCACAAACTTTTGCGGCAGAGCTGAAATAATCAAGAAAGTTTACAAGCTATAAACGGGAATTGAACTAATGAGCTTTGGTTTATTATATAAACACTTGTCCACTTGGCCACCATGCGCTATCTAAAGGAATGCACACACTTTTCTCCATATAATGAAGATACACACACCCTGCCCTGTGTATAATATAAATACACGCACAAGGCTCTTTGTATACTACAGACACATAATGCTGTGAGTATAATATACACTCTCTGCTTTGTGTATAATACAGGCAAAACCACTCCTTACATATATATCTATCTCACTGTGTGTATGTCTTAATTTATAGATCATCAACTGTTGCCGCAGTACTGAAATAATCACAAAAGATCACAAGGCCTGGATGGGGATTGAACCCATGATCTTTGGTTTACGAGACCAACGCCTTACCACTTGGCCACCAGGCCCTACAGCGAGGAGGGAAACTACGCACTACCATTTGTGTAATGTAAATGCACACACAGTGCTCTGTATATAATGCAGATACACACACCTATCTAAAATACAGATACACACATACTGCTCTGTGTATAATACAGATACACACACTGCTCTGTGTATAATACAGATACACACTGATCTGTGTATAATACAGATACACACATACTGTTCTGTATATAATACAGATACAGACACACACTGCTCTGTGCATAATACAGATACACACTGATCTGTGTATAATACAGATACACACACTGATCTGTGTATAATACAAAGTCCACTCTCTATGTAATACAAATGCACGCATTGTTCTGTGTATATCTTTATTTACAGAGCACCGACTTTTGCCGCATCCTGAAATAATCAAGAAAGTTTACAAGCTATAAATGGGGATTGAACTAATGAGCTTTGGTTTATTATACAAACACTTTACCACTTGGCCACCATCCACACTTTTCTCCATATAATGAAGATACACACACCCTGCCCTGTGTATAATATAAATACAAGCACAATGCTTTTTGTATACTACAGATACATAATGCTGTGAGTATAATATACACTCTTTGCTTTGTGTATAATACAGGCAAAACCCCTCTTTATATCACTGTGTGTATGTCTTAATTCATAGATCATCAACTGTTGCCGCAGTGCTGAAATAATCACAAAAGATTAGAAGGCCTGGATGGGAATTGAACCCACGATCTTTGGTTTACGAGACCAACGCCTTACCACTTGGCCACCAGGCCCTACAGCAAAGAGGGAAAATACGCAATACCATTTGTGTAATGTAAATTCACACACAGTGCTCTGTATATAATACAGATATACACACACCTATCTAAAATACAGATACACACACTGCTCTGTGTATAATACAGATAAACACACTGCTCTGTGTATAATACAGATACACACGCTGCACTGTGTATAATACAAATACACACTCCTCTGTGTATAATACAGATAAACACACTGCTCTGTGTATAATACAGATACACACACTGCTCTGTGTATAATACAGATACACACTGTTCTGTGTATAATACAGATAGACATTGCTCTGTGTATAATACAGATACATACACTGCTCTGTGTATAATACAGATGCATACTGCTCTGTATATAATACAGATACACACACTGCTCTGTATATAATACAGATACACACACTGATCTGTGTATAATACAGACACACACTGCTCTGTGTATAATACAGATGCATACTGCTCTGTGTATAATACAGATACACACACTGCTCTGTATATAATACAGATACACACACTGATCTGTGTATAATACAGACACACACTGCTCTGTGTATAATACAGATGCACACTGCTCTGTGTATAATACAGATACACACACTGATCTGTGTATAATTAGGGTTGCCACCTATTCTTCAAAAAAATACCGGCCATGGTATTCCCTCTATAGACTTAACATTGGACAGAAGCCAATTTTTTACCGGCCTGCTGGTAAAATACCGGCTGGGTGGCAACCCTATGTATAATACAGATACAGACACTGCTCTGTGTATAATACAGATGCACACTGCTCTGTGTAAATACAGATAGACACACACTGCTCTGTGTATAATACAGATATACACACAGTCCTCTGTGTATAATACAAAGTCCACTCTCTATGTAATACATAAGCACGCATCGTTCTGTTTATATCTTTACATATAAAGCACCAACTTTTGCCAAAGTGCTGAAATAATCAAGCTATCAAGCTAATGAGCTTTGGTTTAACAGGCAAACACTTTACCACTTGGCCACCATGCACTATCTAAAGGAACATGCACACTTTTCTCCATATAATGAAGATACACACACCCTGCCCTGTGTATAATATTAATACACGCACAAGGCTCTTTGTTTACTACAGATACATAATGCTGTGAGTATAATATACACTCTTTGCATAATACAGGCAAAACCACTCTTTATATATAAATATCACTGTGTGTATGTCTTAATTTATAGATCATCAACTTTTTGCACAGTGCGGAAATAATCACATAAGATTAGAAAGCCTGGATGGGGACTAAACCCACAATCTTTGGTTTACAAGACCAACGCCTTACCACTTGGGCACCAGGCCCTAGAGCAATGAGAGGGAATACGCACTACCCTTTGTGTAATGTAAATTCACACACAGTGCTCTCTATATAATACAGATACACACACCTATCTAAAATACAGATACACACACTGCTCTGTGTATAATACAGACACACCCTGCTCTGTGTATTGTAACGGACCATAGGCCGTTACTGGGAAAATTGTAGGAACCCTCTTGTACACAGACTTACTTGGCCACTGGACACCCTATGGAAGGGTTACTGTATGCATGGAACCTGCCCTGTCGAACCTTTTTGTACAGTGACTTACTTGGCCACCGGGCACCCTAAGGAAGGGCTGATGTAAGTAAGGGAATCTACACCAGTCGACTAATAGGTACTTTTCGACTGGTATTCGAATATGAACGATTCATTGGACTCCCTGGTCTACTAGGAGGGGATGGTGGACTAAATTGTGCGATTCGGACCTGTAGGAGCGGGCCGCCATTGTAGAGGCCACTGGATTGCACAAACTCTCGGTTACCTCGAAGGGTTTGTGTAGGCGGCCTTGAGATTGGCCGGAGGGTCGAGTGACATCACCAGCAGTCACTCGCGAGATGGGACTGTGCCAACGCCCAAAGGCTTAGCCTCCATTGGTCAAACTAAGTGACCAGTTGGGTTTGGAGGGTTTTAGTCGCTCAAATGTTCATTGGTTAAAAGTTAAGCCAGATTATGTTAAGTGTGCTTTCGTCACTAAGGGCCGTGTGCAATGTTTACTGTTCAATTGTTTTATTGTTTGGAATTGTGTATAAAAAGGGAGAGTTTTGGCAATAAAGTGTGTTACTGCGTCGAACTCCGGAGTGTGCGTCTCGTTCTTTCGATGGTCTAACGAGTCCACTTTGACTCCCATCCTAGGCGAGCCATGGGAGCTGAATTCACTCTTTTCCCGTGGGTATCCAGCGATGTTCGACAGCTCCGGTGCTCCTGGTGCGAACTGAGGACCCAGGACAGCGTACAAAGACCCGGGACCGGGACCTTCGATCGGTTCGCATTCAACAGCCCTCCAGCAGGTTCGAGTAGGGCTCCAGTGAGGTCCCCCTGTCCGAGGCACGCTGACTGGCCGGATTCGAGAGAGAGGAGAGCAGCACATCGGAGGCGGACATCCCAGCGTCCTTAAGCCACCAGGCCCTATAGCAAAGATGGGGAATACGCACTACTCTTTGTGTAATGTAAATTCACACACAGTGCTCTGTATATAATACAGATACACACCTATCTAAAATACAGATACACACACTGCTCTGTGTATAATACAGACACACCCTGCTCTGTTTATTGTAACGGACCATAGGCCGTTACTGGGAAAATTGTACGAACCCTCTTGTACACAGACTTACTTGGCCACCAGGCACCCTATGGAAGGGTTACTGTATGCATGGAAACCTGCCCTGTCGAACCTTTTTGTACAGTGACTTACTTGGCTACCAGGCACCCTAAGGAAGGGCTGATGTAAGTAAGGGAATCTACACCAGTCGACTAATAGGTACTGTTCGACTGGTATTCGAATATGAATGATTAATTGGACTCCCCGGTCTACTAGTAGGGGATGGTGGACTAAATTGTGCAATTCGGACCCGTAGGAGTGGGCCGCCATTGTAGAGGCCACCGGATTGCACGAATGGTCAGTTACCTCGAAGGGTTTGTGTAGGCGGCCTTGAGATTGGCCGGAGGGTCGAGTGACATCACCAGCAGTCACTCTCGAGATGGGACTGGGCCAACGCCCAAAGGCTTAGCCGCCATTGGTCAAACTAAGTGACCAGTCGGGTTAAGTGTGCTTTCGTCACTAAGGGCCGTGTGCAATGTTTACTGTTCTATTGTTTTATTGTTTGGAATTGTGTATTAAAAGGGAGAGTTTTGGCAATAAAGTGTGTTACTGAGTGGAACTCCGGAGTGTGCGTCTCGTTCTTTCGATGGTCTAACGAGTCCACTTTGACTCCCATCCTAGGCGAACCACGGGAAGCTGAATTCACTCTTTCCCCGTGGGTATCCAGCGACATTCGACAGCTCCGGTGCTCCTGGTGCGAACTGAGGACCCAGGACAATGTACAAAGACCCGGGACCGGGACCTTCGATCGGTTCGCATTCGACGGCCCTCCAGCAGGTTCGAGTAGGGCTCCAGTGAGGTCCCCCTGTCCGAGGCACGCTGACTGGCCGGATTCGAGAGAGGAGAGCAGAACATCGGAGGTGGACACCACGGCGTCCTTAAGCTCTGTTACATGTATAATACAGATACACACACTGCTCTGTGTATAATACAGATACACACACACTGCTCTGTGTATAATACAGATATACACACATGGCTCTGTGTATAATACAAAGTCCACTCTCTATGTAATACAAATGCACTCATCATTCTATGTATATCTTTATTTACAGAGCACCAACTTTTGCAGCAGTGCTGAAACAATCAAGAAAGTTTACAAGCTATAAATGGGGATTGAACTAATGAGCTTTGGTTTATTATACAAACACGTTACCACTTGGCCACCATGCACTATCTAAAGGAAAGTGCACACTTTTCTGCATATAATGAAGATACACACACCCTGCCCTGTGTACAACATAAATATATGCACAATGCTCTTTGTATACTACAGATACATAATGCTGTGAGTATAATATACACTCTTTGCTTTGTGTATAATACAGGCAAAACCACTCCTTATATATATATCTCTATCACTGTGTGTATGTCTTAATTTATAGATCATCAACTGTTGCCGCAGTGCTGAAATAATCACATAAGATTAGAAGGCCTGGATGGGGATCGAACCCACGATCTTTGGTTTACGAGACCAACGCCTTACCACTTGGCCACCAGGCCCTACAGAGGAGAGGGAAAATACACACTACCCTTTGTGTAATGTAAATTCACACACACTGCTCTGTGTATAATACAGATACACACTGATCTGTGTATAATACAGATACACACACTACTCTGTGTATAATGCAGATACACACACTGCTCTGTGTATAATACAAATACACACTGTTCTGTGTATAATACAGATACACACACTGCTCTGTGTATAATACAGATACACACACTGCTCTGTGTATAATACAAATACACACACTACCCTGTCTATATATATAAAAGAAGACTTTGTGCCTGCCAAAACACACCCAGGGGAGGCATAAAGCAGGAGTTACTACTCCTATTGGGTGATTCAGTCATGCAGGGAGTTGGCCCGCCCCCACTATGCATCCCGCCCTCCACTATCAAAGTCAGAAAAAACAATATGGCCGCCACTTGCTCCTACACCACAGACAAACACACATGCCCCACTCATACAGCACCACACAAACACACACACACCACCACACACACAGACCACCACACACACATGCCCCCACTCACACAGCACCACATACACACACAAAGCCAGAAATAAATATGGCTGACACACACACACAGTCACTCACCCTGACTCCCAGTGGCCTCAGCAGGACCTGTAGTGCAGCACCAGGGGAACAAAATGGCACTCAAAGGGTTAAGATAGGCCCTCATTGCTCAATTATTTCTTCACTGTCATCATTTGCCATACAAGACACAGGACAGACAGCCATCAGATTCACACTTAACCCACTAACTGCCACAGGGTTGTGTATCAAGTTTTACCCCTCAGGGAGTGTGTTCAAACCCCTCACACTGTAAACTTGCATTCCCCTCCCACTTCTCCTCCTTCCCCAGCCTATTACTAACACTTTTCCACATTTATGTTAAGCCCCGCCCCCTACTCGCGATTAAGCCCCACCCACTTTTAACCCAGATTTCCCCATTTGTCTCTCCACATCAGCACCACATGACTCCCTTCCAGAACAACACAAATCAAAGGTCCCAGGTTCCCCCACTTGTGATTAAGCCCCGCCCCCCTTTAACCCAAATTGCCCCATTGCTCTCTCCACATGAACACTACATGAGTGACTCCACAAGTTAAAGTTCCCGGGTGTTACACACAAATGCCTCACTCACACAGCACCACACACACACACACACACAGCCAGAAAGAAATATGGCTAACACACAGTCACTCACCCTGACTCCCAGTGGCCTCAGCAGGGCCTGTACTACAGCCACTGAGGAACAAAATGGCACTCAAAGGGTTAAGGTAGGACCTCATTGCTGAATTATTTCTTCACTGTCATCATTTGCCATACAAGACACAGGACAGACAGCCATCAGATTCACACTTAACCCATTGACTGCCACAGGGTTGTGTATCAAGTTTTACCCCTCAGGGAGTGTGTTCAAACCCCTCACACTGTAAACTTGCATTCCCCTCCCACTTCTCCTCCTTCCCCAGCCTATTACTAACACTTTTCCACATTTATGTTAAGCCCCGCACCCTACTCGCGATTAAGCCCCGCCCACTTTTAACCCAGATTGCCCCATTTGTCTCGCCACATCAGCACCACATCAGTCCCCTCTAGGGACTACACAAGTCAGTGTTCCCAGGTATGAATACACTTCGCACTGCTATTTAACTCTCACATGCCTCTCTATACCTTAACCATTTGAGTGCCAGAGGGGTGCACAACTCACGAGCGCATGTGTTTCTGCTCATATATGTTGCATGTGTGTTTGTGTACATCTCTGTTACATATGTGTATCCATCTCCAGTGTGTCTGTGTGTGTGCGTGTCTTTTGCATGTCTCTGCCGCTCACTGTGTGTATGTGCATACCTCCCAACATTTCACATGGCCAAAGAGGGACACTGTAGTTTTAGGTGATATTGTTGGGGGCGTGGCTGGTGGGCGGGGCATTAGTAAGAATTTTTAGGTTATTTCATGACCTATTACTGGCTATTTATGTAACTGAATAAATGATTTAGTGCAAGACCAAAGTATTTTATTTGCACAGACTAATGTATAAACACATATACTGAAGTTTATTGCTGTAGAGCAAAGTAATACACACAGTCAGGGCTGGTGCAAGGATTTTTGCCACCCTAGGCAAAACCTAATTTTGCCACCCATTTCGCTCCGCCCCTTGTGTCCCACCCCTTTATACCCCGCCTACTTATACCCAACCTCTTTTCATGATTGTCCTCTCTCTGCCCCCTGGGCCAGTCTGCCCCTGGTCTGGAGATGCCTGTAAGAGATGCCCCCCACCAGCTCCAACTTGCCCCTTATCAGCTTCACTTTGGCCCACCAGCTCCACTTTGCCCCTATCAGCTCCACTTTGTCCCCCATCAACTCCAACTTGCCACCTCAGCTCCAACTTGCCCCCCATCAGCTCCACTATGCCCCCCATCAGCTCCAACTTGCTCCCATCAGCTCCACTTTGCCCCCCATCAGCTCTAACGTGCCCCCACCAGCTCTATTTTGCCCCCTATTCAGCTCCATTTTGCCCCCTCAGCTCCAACTTGCCCCCTCAGCTCCACTTTGACCCCCATCCTCTCCAACTTACCCCCATCAGCTCCACCTTGCCCCCCATCCGCTCCAACTTGCCCCCACCAGCTCCACTATGCCCTCTCAGCTCCACTTTGCCCCCCATCCCCTCCAACTTGCCCCCATCCGCTCCACTTTGCCCCTCATCTGCTTTAACGTGCCCCCACCAGCTTCACTTTGCACCCTCTTCAGCTTCACTTTGCCCCCTCAGCTCCAACTTGCCCCCATCAGCTCCACTTTGACCCCCATCCTCTCCAACTTACCCCCATCAGCTCCACCTTGCCCCCCATCCGCTCCAACTTGCCCCCACCAGCTCCAACTTTCCCCTATCAGCTCCACTATGCCCCCCAGCAGCTCCAACTTGTCACCATCCGCTCCAACTTGCCCCCCCATCCGCTCCAACTTGCCCCACCAGCTCCACTTTGCCCCCCCTCGGCTCCACTTTGCCCCCCCTCAGCTCCACTTTGACCCTCATCCGCTCCAACTTGCCCCCACCAGCTCCAACTTGCCCCCATCATCTCCACTTTGCACCACATCCGCTCCAACTTGCCCCCTCAGCTCCACTATGCCCTCTCAGCTCCAACTTGCCCCCCATCACATACATGTAACTCCTGCGCAGTCTTCTCTTCAGTAATGCAGAGCGCGGCGGGAGATCATGAATCCCAGCGCGCCCTGCATTACTAAAGATCCGACCCAATAAGGGAGCGCTGTAGCAACACAGACCTGACTGTGTTGTGGTTCCCGGCGTGGTGTGTGTGCGGGCGCAGCTTTTCTCCGCTGCATGCCCGCGCCCCCAGTACGTGTGCGCCCTAGGCCGGCGCCTACCTCGCCTATAGGTGGAGCTGGCCCTGCACACAGTCTGGCCTCCTAAAAAGAGGGACAACAGGGTGGGAAAGAGGGACAGAGGGATTTGGCCCTCAAAGAGGGACTGTCCCTCCTAAAGAGGGACACTTGGGATGTATGGTATGTCTCTGCCTGTGTGTTGCATATGTCTGTGTTTATCAGTGTGTCTGCATTTCACACACGTGCGCCCAATGGTCATAACATGACGGGCAACGCCGTCACACGTTGCTAGTGTATAATACAAATACACACTCCTCTGTGTATAATACTGATACACACACTGCTCTGTGTATAATACAGATACACACACACACTACTCTGTGTATAATACAGATACACACACTGCTCTGTGTATAATACAGATACACACACACTGCTCTGTGTATAATACAGATACACACACTGCTCTGTGTATAATACAGATACACACACACTGCTCTGTGTATAATACAGATACACACACTGCTCTGTGTATGATACAGATACACACTGCTCTGTGTATAATACAGATACACACTGCTCTGTGTATAATACAGATACCCACACACTGCTCTGTGTATAATAATGATACACACACTGCTCTGTGTATAATAATGATACACACTGCTCTGTGTATAATACAGATACACACACTACTCTGTGTATAATACAGATACACACACACACTACTCTGTGTATAATACAGATACACACACTGCTCTGTGTATAATACAGATACACACACACACTACTCTGTGTATAATACAGATACACACACACTGCTCTGTGTATAATACAGATACACACACTGCTCTGTGTATAATACAGATACACACACTGCTCTGTGTATAATACAGATACACACACACTGCTCTGTGTATAATACAGATACACACACTGCTCTGTGTATAATACAGATACACACACTGCTCTGTGTATAATACAGATACACACACTGCTCTGTGTATAATACAGATACACACACACACTACTCTGTGTATAATACAGATACACACACACTGCTCTGTGTATAATACAGATACACACACTGCTCTGTGTATAATACAGATACACACACTGCTCTGTGTATAATACAGATACACACACACTGCTCTGTGTATAATACAGATACACACACTGCTCTGTGTATAATACAGATACACACACTGCTCTGTGTATAATACAGATACACACACTGCTCTGTGTATAATACAGATACACACACTGCTCTGTGTATAATACAGATACACACACTGCTCTGTGTATAATACAGAGACACACACTGCTCTGTGTATAATAATGATACACACACTGCTCTGTGTATAATAATGATACACACTCCTCTGTGTATAATACAGATACACACACTGCTCTGTGTATAATACAGATACACACACACTGCTCTGTGTATAATAATGATACACACACTGCTCTGTGTATAATAATGATACACACACTGCTCTGTGTATAATACAGATACACACACTGCTCTGTGTATAATACAGATACACACACTGCTCTGTGTATGATACAGATACACACACTGCTCTGTGTATAATACAGATAAACACACTGCTCTGTGTATAATACAGATATACACACTGATCTATGTATAATACAGATACACACACTACTCTGTGTATAATAGAGTCACACATTGCTCTGTGTATAATACAGATATACACACTGCTCTGTGTATAATACAGATACACACACTGTTCTGTGTATAATAGAGTCACACACTGCTCTGTGTATAATACAGATACACACACTGATCTATGTATAATACAGATACACACACTACTCTGTGTATAATAGAGTCACACATTGCTCTGTGTATAATACAGATATACACACTGCTCTGTGTATAATACAGATACACACACTGCTCTGTGTATAATAGAGTCACACACTGCTCTGTGTATAATACAGATAAACACACTGCTCTGTGTATAATACAGATATACACACTGATCTATGTATAATACAGATACACACACTGCTCTGTGTATAATAGAGTCACACACTGCTCTGTGTATAATACAGATAAACACACTGCTCTGTGTATAATACAGATATACACACTGATCTATGTATAATACAGATACACACACTACTCTGTGTATAATAGAGTCACACATTGCTCTGTGTATAATACAGATATACACACTGATCTATGTATAATACAGATACACACACTGCTCTGTGTATAATAGAGTCACACATTGCTCTGTGTATAATACAGATACACACACTGCTCTGTGTATAATAATGATACACACAGTCTGCTCTTTGTACAGACATATCTACTCTGTAGGTATAAGTGCATTTCAGGCTTGTTTGGTAGGAAAGGGGTTAAGCGCCTGTTTGATTGCAGGCGGCTGAGGACCCACTCTCAGGTTTATTAAAGTGAAGAATCCATTTGGAAACCTGCGGCCGGCTCTAAATAATAGATGCTTTTACCTCGGTATCCAGGTCTCTCAGGGCCGCGGTGAACAGAGCGAGAGATTCACAGGCCGGCCGCTGCTCTGACCTCTCGGAAATCACAGCACAATGAACAAGGCAATATATATCCCCGCGCACCCCTCCTCTGCCTCTATTTTCTCTGTCTATCTGTCCTTTCATAGTTATGTGTGCATTTATTTCTGCAATGCTCGTTTTACCTTTGTTTTAACCCTGTGAGTGCCAGAGGTCTACGCAATGCATTGCTTTGTAGCATGTTGCAAACACCTGGGACTTAAAGGGTTAAGTCTGCCTCTCCATTTTCTCCAGAGTTTTATGCCTCAATCATTATGTATTGCTCTGTATCACTCATATTTTCTCTATATGTGTAACTCTCCCATCTGACTGTCTATGACTATTACTGATGAATGATTTATATGTATAACTGTCTATCTATCTATCTATCTATCTATCTATCTATCTATCTATCTATCTATCTATCTATCTCTCTTATCTATCTACCATATATATCTATTGTATCTATCAATCATATCTATCTATCTATCTATCTATCTATCTATCTATCTATCTATCTATCTCTCTTATCTATCTACCATATATATCTATTGTATCTATCAATCATATCTATCTATCTATCTATCTATCTATCTATCTATCTATCTATCTATCTATCTATCTCTCTTATCTATCTATCTATCTATCTATCTATCTATCTATCTATCTATCTATCTCTCTTATCTATCTACCATATATATCTATTGTATCTATCAATCATATCTATCTATCTATCTATCTATCTATCTATCTATCTATCTCTCTTATCTATCTATCTATCTATCTATCTATCTATCTATCTATCTATCTATCTATCTATCTATCTCTCTTATCTATCTACCATATATATCTATTGTATCTATCAATCATATCTATCTATCTATCTATCTATCTATCTATCTATCTATCTATCTATCTATCTCTCTTATCTATCTATCTATCTATCTATCTATCTATCTATCTATCTATCTATCTATCTATCTCTCTTATCTATCTACCATATATATCTATTGTATCTATCAATCATATCTATCTATCTATCTATCTATCTATCTATCTATCTATCTATCTATCTATCTATCTCTCTTATCTATCTATCTATCTATCTATCTATCTATCTATCTATCTATCTATCTCTCTTATCTATCTACCATATATATCTATTGTATCTATCAATCATATCTATCTATCTATCTATCTATCTATCTATCTATCTATCTATCTATCTATCTATCTCTCTTATCTATCTATCTATCTATCTATCTATCTATCTATCTATCTATCTATCTCTCTTATCTATCTACCATATATATCTATTGTATCTAGCTATCAATCATATCTATCTATCTATCTATCTATCTATCTATCTATCTATCTATCTATCTCTCTTATCTATCTACCATATATATCTATTGTATCTATCAATCATATCTATCTATCTATCTATCTATCTATCTATCTATCTATCTATCTATCTATCTCTCTTATCTATCTATCTATCTATCTATCTATCTATCTATCTATCTATCTATCTATCTATCTCTCTTATCTATCTACCATATATATCTATTGTATCTAGCTATCAATCATATCTATCTATCTATCTATCTATCTATCTATCTATCTATCTATCCATCTTATTTATCTACCATATATATCTATTGTATCTAGCTATCAATCATATCTATCTATCTATCTATCTATCTATCTATCTATCTATCTATCTATCTATCTATCTATCCATCTTATTTATCTATCATATATATCTATTGTATCTATCATATCTATCTATCTATCTATCTATCTATCTATCTATCTATCTATCTATCTATCTCTCTTATCTATCTATCTATCTATCTATCTATCTATCTATCTATCTATCTATCTATCTATCTATCTATCTATCTCTCTTATCTATCTATCTATCTATCTATCTATCTATCTATCTATCTATCTATCTATCTATCTATCTATCTCTCTTATCTATCTACCATATATATCTATTGTATCTAGCTATCAATCATATCTATCTATCTATCTATCTATCTATCTATCTATCTATCTATCTATCCATCTTATTTATCTACCATATATATCTATTGTATCTAGCTATCTATCTATCTATCTATCTATCTATCTATCTATCTATCTATCTCTCTTATCTATCTACCATATATATCTATTGTATCTATCAATCATATCTATCTATCTATCTATCTATCTATCTATCTATCTATCTATCTATCTATCTATCTCTCTTATCTATCTATCTATCTATCTATCTATCTATCTATCTATCTATCTATCTATCTATCTCTCTTATCTATCTACCATATATATCTATTGTATCTAGCTATCAATCATATCTATCTATCTATCTATCTATCTATCTATCTATCTATCTATCTATCTATCTCTCTTATCTATCTACCATATATATCTATTGTATCTATCAATCATATCTATCTATCTATCTATCTATCTATCTATCTATCTATCTATCTATCTATCTATCTCTCTTATCTATCTATCTATCTATCTATCTATCTATCTATCTATCTATCTATCTATCTCTCTTATCTATCTACCATATATATCTATTGTATCTAGCTATCAATCATATCTATCTATCTATCTATCTATCTATCTATCTATCTATCTATCTATCCATCTTATTTATCTACCATATATATCTATTGTATCTAGCTATCAATCATATCTATCTATCTATCTATCTATCTATCTATCTATCTATCTATCTATCTATCTATCTATCCATCTTATTTATCTATCATATATATCTATTGTATCTATCATATCTATCTATCTATCTATCTATCTATCTATCTATCTATCTATCTATCTATCTATCTATCTCTCTTATCTATCTATCTATCTATCTATCTATCTATCTATCTATCTATCTATCTATCTATCTATCTCTCTTATCTATCTATCTATCTATCTATCTATCTATCTATCTATCTATCTATCTATCTATCTATCTATCTCTCTTATCTATCTACCATATATATCTATTGTATCTAGCTATCAATCATATCTATCTATCTATCTATCTATCTATCTATCTATCTATCTATCTATCTATCCATCTTATTTATCTACCATATATATCTATTGTATCTAGCTATCAATCATATCTATCTATCTATCTATCTATCTATCTATCTATCTATCTATCTATCTATCCATCTTATTTATCTATCATATATATCTATTGTATCTATCATATCTATCTAGCTATCTAGCTGTCTATTGCCTTATCTCTCTTTTTCTCTAATTTTTTCTCTCCTCAATCTCATACTTCTCTACTCTCTCTCTCCCTTACCTGTTTCTCTCTCTCTCTCTCCCTTCATTTCATTTTCTCTCTCCTCTGTCATTCATTCATTCTCTCTCTCTCTCTTCTATCATTCTTTCTGTCTCAATACCTCTATCACCTTCACTTCCTTTATCCCTCTCTTTCTATTTTAAATTTATTAGCAGTGTAACAAATGGCTGGGGAGGGAGTATGTGCCTGTTGTCAGATGACAGAGAGATCTGAAACAGAGATGACATTCCCAGGGAGTGGAGTTTTACTGACATGAATAATGATTTAAGTAAATCAGATGAATGGACAATAGTGTGGCAACTACGCTTTAATGCCAATAAGTGTAAAACAATGCCCTTGGACTGCAAAAATCCAAATTCAGAATATAAGATTAATGACACTATAATATTAACTTCTACAGAGGTAAAGGACTTGGGAGTTGTTATTTCAGATGATTAAGGTAGGTGAGCGCTGCGTTAAGCAGTGGGAAAAGTCAATAGCATACTAGGTTGTACAGTGAGAGGTATTACTGGCAGAGACAGGTAGTGATATCACATTATAGATCCTTAGAGAGATTTCACTTAGACCACTGGGTACAATTCTAGTGACACGATCTTCGTAAGGACAGAAATAAACCAGAGAGAGTAGAAAGAAGTGCTACTAAAGTGGTGCCTGGTCCGCACATCACAGAATTGGGAAGGGAGATTGATAATGTCAACATGAAGGTGAGACAGGGAGAATGTGATACAAACTTTCATATGCAGTCAGGGGCTCTCCAGAATAGTTACCAAAGCCGATTTCACAGAGCTTTCAAGAATAAGACACATCTGCCTACAGGAGCACCCTACAGGTGGGCGCCTGCCATTGCAATCGATATATATATATATTTTTTTTTTTTAAGTGGCGTGCAAGACACCCGCTGCTTAGTATGGTCTGTGCCTTCTTCGGCACAGACCTGTAGCTGTTGAGCTCCCCCGGCTCTTTAGTAATGCAGAGTGATGGGAGATGACATCATCTCCCAGCGCTCTGCATCACTAAAGAAAAAACTGTGCAGGAGCTCCAGCAGCTACAGGTCTGTGCAGAAGCACAGATCTCTCTTGCTGCTGGACCACCAGGGAGGTAGGAAATGGATGTGGGGGGGGGGTGAGGCTTAATGTGGAGATGATGGGGGCAATGTGAGGGCAATATGGAGCTGATGGGGGCAATATTGAATTGATGGGGCAATGTTGAGATGATGGGGCAATGTGAGGGCAATATGGAGCTGATGGGGGCAATGTGGAACTGATGGGGCAATGTTGAGATGATGGGGGCAATGTGAAGCTGATGGAGGGCAATGTGGAGCTGATGGGGCAGTGTGAGGGCAATATGGAGATGGGGGGTAATGTGGAGATTTGGAGCATTGTGGAGATGGCCAATGGGGGCGGGGGCGCTTCAGATTTCTGTGCCTACAGGCTCCTGAGATGTAAATCCGGCCCTGATAAGACACCATATCTTATTAACTAAAGCAGAGGGGATCAATATGGCTGCATTTACATCTCAAGCGCCCATAGGCACAGCACCCTCTGGTGCCCTTAGCCCTTCCTCAGTCCCACTACTAACCACACCCTCTTTTGTGGCCAAACCACTTTTAGATTTATCCTTCACAGTAATGTGACATTTTCCAGAAGTACATGAAAATGCTCTAAATTTTTGTTCTATATTGGAGAAATCTTAATACATTGGGTCCATAAAATATCAATGGACTTTTTTTTTCTTTTTTTTTCTTTATTTGTGTTGCTCAATTTTCTTGCACAAAGATCTCTTTATTCACACACATCTAGAGCTGTAGGCTTTGGCTCCATAGAATAACATAGGACTTGGAGCACCGCTTGTTTTTGTACCATTTTTTGCTCTGTTTTCTTGCTCCATATTTTGCACCTTTAGCTCTGTTTTCCTGCTCCATATTGGAGAAATCTTAATACATTGGCTCCATAGAATAACATTGGACTTGGAGATCTTTTTCTTTACTCTGTGTACCCAAAGTCCTATGTTTTCCATGGATCCAACGAATTAAGATTTCTCCAAACTTGAGCAAGAAAACGGTGAAAAAATGGAGCAATACAATGGTGCAAAAAAGCTCCGGATTTCATCAACATTACAGGTCTTAAATCCCGGCCTGTTAGTGGCCCGGGAGAACTGAACCTGGACACCCATGATCTAAGGACCCAATGCACTGAGACCTCTAATGTTGGAGAAATCTGTGGGCATTGGTTCCATAGAATAACACAGGACCTGAAGCTCAGCTTTCTTGCTTCGCTTTCTTCTTGCTCCACTTTTTGCTCCATTTTCTTCTTGCTCCACTTTTTGTTTTATTATATGCTCCACTTTCTTCTTGCTGCACTTTTTTGCTCCGTTTTTAACTCTTGCTCCGTTTTTTGCTGTTTTTTCTTCTTGCTCCGTTTTTTGCTCCATTTTTCCTCTTGCTCTGTTTTTTTTGCTCCGTTTTTTCCTCTTGCTCCGTTTTTTCCCCTGTTTTATCTTCTTGCTCCGTTTTCCTCTTGCTCCTTTTTCCCTCTTGCTCTGTTTTTTGCTCTGCTTTTTCTTCTTGCTCCGTTATCTCCTCTTTCTCCTTTTCTTGTGGTTTTTTGTTCTTGCTCCGTTTTTCTTCTTGCTCCGTTTTCCCCTCTTCCTCCATTTTTCTACTTAAGTATTAATAATCCCTATATTAAAGTCCTATTAAAAATAAATGTATTTCCCCCAGTGTCATCTCTCAGACCTTTATGGTTTAAGAGATGTTCACTCCTAACGTTGCCCTCTCCCTCCCCCTTTCCCATAGTCAGCGTTCTAGCTGACTGCAGGGAAGCCAGTCGTACAACTTTCAGACGGCTCTCCAGCACAGCCGGATCGCTTTAATAAAAAATAAATCTTTCCCTGAAATGGTCTTCTACGTGTGCTTGGTTTGCAAGCACGCGCAGAAGACCGTTTTAATGAAAGATTTTTTTTTAATTAACGCAATTGTGGCACTGCTGCAGAGCCGCCTGATTATCTATGACCGAATTTCCCTTCAGTCTGCTACAACGCTGACTTCAGGGAAGGGAAAGGGCAACTTTAGGAGCGATTATCTCTCAAACCTTAAAGGTTTGAGAGATGACACTGGGGGCAATACATTTATTTTTAATAGGATTTTACTATAGAGATTAGTAATACTTAAGTATTACTATCCCTTTAAATATACAGTTGGAAATCTAAATTCACATTTTTGCCAAAGCATTGTAGACACCCTAAGTGGATGTCCGTGGCACACTAAAGTGCCATGGCATCCTGGATGAGAAACACTGTCTTATCCCATATGCCTCAACACCCCACTTTGGATATTGTATCCTACCTTCCAACATTTCAAATTGCCAAAGAGGGACACTTGTATTTTAGGGGGTGTTGCTGGCTAGTGGCTAGTGGGCAGGGCGTTACCGAGAATTATTATATTATTTCATGACCTATTGACACCTCCTTCTGTAACCTAATAAATTACCAGACCAAAGTATTTTATTTACACAGACTAATTTATAAACACATATACTGCCATTTAAACAAACATTAATGTGAGTTTTATCACTGTGGAGCAATGTGATAAACTTATATACACACCGCACAGTCTGATCTCCTAAAAAAGAGGGACACCAGGGTGGGAAAGAGGGACATAGGGATTTGGGTCTAAAAGAGGGACTGTCCCTCCTAAAGAGGGACACTTGGGAGGTATGTTGTATGCACATGGAGATTTCTTATCTGTAATGGTAATGCTTCTCAGCTGTGACTAGCTGTAAAACAGACAGTTTTGTTTATTCTGCTAGCCTCTCACACATTTCGGCTTATCTAATTAGTATGCTAATTAGTTATATTAGAGACCAAAAGTACCAATGTGTGATGTTAGCCAAACACAGTAACAAATTAGCATTAAAGAAACAGTAATGTTACATTATAGTGTTGCTCCGAATCTTCTTTATGTTTTTTTTTTTTATAACAACTAGTGCTATATTTCTTTACTTACATATTTGTAGTTTAAACGCTAGTCAAGCCAAAAGGATCCCCCCCGCCCCTTTGCCTGCATCATGCTGCTTCTCTGTCTGCACCGGATGGAGAGCGGCAAGGGCCAATCTTCAGTAAGCAAAGGAAAATCCTGCCCTCCTTTGTCGCTGCATCCGTTCGGTCTCACAACCGGATTGCAGATCTAAGGGGAGGCGGCCAGAAGGGTGGGATGGGGGGGATCCTTTCTTGCTTGAATAGCATTTAAACTACGAATATGTAATTAAAGAAATATAGCACTACGTGTTATAAAAAAAGACAAAGAACACTTTGATAGAAACATTACTATCCCTTGAAGTGCCAGACAGTGTCAGACATTGCCATCAATAAATCAAGGTTAACTACTCAAAAACGATTTATACCAGAAACAAATGTCTACCACAACATATAGGCAGTTTTTAATTCTCTTTATAATTAAGTAAACTCATGTTAAGGTGACAGGGCCACTTTTAAGTTATTTGACTCAAAAAGAGCACTGTTACACCGTGTGTATTTAGGTAATGTAATTGAACTAAGGTGGCACCAAGCACAGTCGCGCATCTGATTTGCATTCTGAATCAAAACACGAACTAATGAAATAGTAAAATAGGCCAATATTTACTAATATGCAGAATTGGTGGGGAATTATTTTACGGGCTTTACGTGCTAAAATTGCACCACAAAAAAAATCTCGTATTTATTTAAATGTGGTGAAATAACTTTACAATGCGTTGCGTACCCATCTGGCACTCAAAGGGTTAATACAGGATAAACTGTGGGTGCAATGCAGGATTTTGCCTAATGAGGGAGTAGATGGGAATATGCTAGGTTGGCAATAGAGGCTGAGGGTCCTATTTTTAAAGAAAAAGTGGAACAATTCCCAGGAAACCAATTGAACCATCTGGGTTAAACGGTCATTAGATTAGGCCCAAATCAAAGTTAAGAGAACACTGATGCTAAAATACAAGGGGGGAGATTTATTAAGAGGTGATAAAGAGGTGATAAAGAGGTGATAAAGAGGTGATAAAGAGGTGATGTCTATGATTAAAGGGATAGTAAACCCCCTGAAAAACTTTAAGCCAAATTATAGGAATAATAAAAACATACTTAACTCCCTTATTCCCATCTCTCAAACCATTATGGTTTGAGAGATGTAAGAAAATAAAGACCTCCGCTCCCTCCCCTTTCTGCCTGACACCTGACTGTAGGCGGCTCTTCAGGAGCGCTGTCATCGGGATATCTAACTAATTAATATCTAAGGGACCATAAATCTCCATAGGATGGTGTAGCAACAGCGCCACTGTACAATTTCAGGCCACTGTGATATTGCACCTAAAAATTCAACTTTGAAAATTAATAACTTTTGAATGAAACACCTTTCAGCAGTGGGAGTACTCTTGTTTTACTCAGGGGGATAAACCCTACAACATATTTTTTTTTACATTTTAAGTATTACTATCCCTTTAACTGAACACTAACACCTAACAATTGAATGGATTATACACTTCATGCTGCATTCCTCCCAGCATTTCAAATGGATAAAAAAGACACTTTTGTTTTAGGTGGTTTTGCTGGGGGCATGGCTGATGGGCAGGGCATTACCGGGAATTTTTAGATTGTTTCATGACCTACTGACACCTCTTTGTGTAACTGAAGAAATGATTTAGAACAAGACCAAAGTATTTTATTTACACAGACTCATTTATTAACACAAGTACTGAAGTTTGACCCCTTAACAACCAATGACATGCTAGGACCATCATTGGTGAATTTGAGTTAAAGGGATAGTAATACTTCGTTTTACCTTTATTTTATTTTGTAGGCATTAAAAAACCATGAAGAACGATATAAGTCTTATCACTCAAACCTTTATGGTTTGAGAGATATTCACAAGCAAAGTTTCCCTTCCCTCCCCTTTTACCTAGTGTAAGCAATCTCTTCTCAGATGTGGAATCCAGTCCATAGACCAGACAGATAACAGCAGGGGACAATCTTCTTTATATGAAAACAATGAAAGCCCTGCCCCCCTTGACAAGTTTTTCAGGTTTTTCCCTTATCTTAATTGAAGATTGTCCCTCTGTGCAATCTACCTGGGCACCTCCCTTCTACTCTGGCTGAACAGTATTACATCAGTAAAAGGGGCGGGAGGGGGATACTTTGTCATTGACTTACTCTTGAACTATAACTCTGACAGAACTGAAATAACACTCTCCAAAGACCAAATGCTATGATGATTAATTAGAGCTGTTTTTATTATGAAACATTACTATCCCTTTAAGGACCAATGATGATTCTGGCAAATAATGGGGTTTTTGCTCTCACAGCGCTCCCATGGGAGCAATGTAAGTACCATGGGCGGATTGTCCTATAGGGGGATCGGGCATCCCCCGGTGGGCTGCTATATTGGCTCACTTTTAAAAAGTCGCGATCCACTTTGTGCAGACTCTCTCCCCCTCCGGTGCGCGCTGAAAGAACTGCAATTAAAATACAAGTGCTGTACAGCGCTGGCCATCTCTCTACCCCTCCGCTCCACTTTGTCTTGAGTGCAGAATGAGGGCACTAAAGGAAGTTAGTGGAGGAGAGAGATGTCCGGCGCTGTACAGCACTTGTAATTTATTTGCAATTCTTTCAGTGCGCACCGAGGGGGGGTGGGGGGCGGAGCCCGGGCCGGTATTCCCTTACAATCCACCCCTGGTAAGTACTACCAGAGACTGAAAATGACTGCTCCGGTCTCGGACTCTCGTTCTGTGAGCTGGCACCCATAATCATTAACATGTATTGGCTTGCCAAATGAGATCAAAGCAGTTCCTTAAGGGTAATCCACTCCTCCAGGGCTGAGGTTGTTAAAGAGTTAAACAAACATTAATGTGAATTGTATTGTGGTGGAGCAATGTGATACACCACACAGTCTGACCTCCTAAAAAGAGAGATACTAGGGTGGAAAAGAAGGACAGAAGGAAGTTTGTCCTGTAAAAACTCTCCAGGACAGATGAGAGATATCATGATGTATTCTTTCTGGTAAAACACCTTCTAAATAAATAATCCTCAACTGGATGATGTGCAGTATAGCCCAAAGACAGCTGGAACATACAGATTGCTCAACCCTGGGCTACACACAGGTAGCTTCAATAATGTTTAACAGAAGAACAGGGAAAGAGGTATCAAAGGATCAAATACCACCACCTCCAAGAGCACCTTGTGAGATTATACTCAGAACACCGGTGGCTTCAAGAACTACTTAAGTGGTTTGAGCTATATGTGCTTTCTGGGATTTCCATCTGCCACATCAACAGAGTGTACAGCAATATTAATGCAGCTCCTCATAGACACACTCCCCAAAGCAGACAACTATATAGGAAAACACAAAGGGTGGAATGCAGCAAACGTGCGCGTGCACTATTTCCAGTGTGAAAACCCCTGGAAATGTGTGAAGATTAGCGAACAGCTAAGCATAAATATATATTTTTTGTGGGAGTGGTCAGAATTAATGAATCTGTCTGAGTGGCATAGTGAATGAGCCTAATGCAGGAAGTGCTTTTGCGAACAATTTTTTTTTTTCATTCCAAAAGCTTTATTAAGATGCAGGAACATACAAAGAATAAAGCATTAATATCAATACAATAAAGGGTGTATGTCAAAACATCAATACAACATTTGCCAGTACATCAACTAACAGTAGGGGAATAGGTTGCATTAAATGTTATAATACACATTCCCGATAAGTTATACACATTCGATCTATCACAGCTCTATCAATGTATTAATATTTAAAATACGATCTATTATAAATTAAAGTCGACTCAAGTATAAAAGACATCAGTCTGTCACAAAGAATATAGAGTGGAAGAGAGGAAGAAAGGAAGAAGAAAGGAGTGAAAAAAAGGCACCAACCCCGGGAAGGTACTAATACAGTGGTCACAGCCTCGAGAACATCCATGGTGGAAAATATACATGACTGCAGAGCAATATAGGTGATATATACTGTTGGCCAATGAAAGGGGGATAAAGATCATATAATAAATAGTGTTGAGCGAGCATGCTCGGCCGATGCTCGGATCGGCTCGAGCATCGCTCTGCTCGGCACATGGCGGTACTCGTACATGCTCGCCCGGCATGTTCGGGTGGCGGGGATCTGTGCCGAAGGAGGCACAGATCTGAAGACGCTCCACTATGGTTTTGTATCCTTTCGAGCAAACCAGAAGTAGGAGGCCTCAATTTACTTGATCTTTCACAGTATTACCGAGCTGTTGCTTTAGCAAAGCTTTTTTACTTTAAGTCTTCTCCACCAAAGCACTGGACTCTCTCCCTTGCGGATGACTTAGGCCCAGTAGATCCAATACAACTACTGTGGGTGTCACAGGAAACAACTCCCAAACTTTGTTGTCAACATGTCATACTGGGACACATGCTTTCATCTTGGGCCTCCATAAATATGTCCCTGCAATTAGCACCATATCCCTCACCTCTGAGATCTACTGTGGGGAATCCAGACTTGGCCTCTCAAATCAAAGTCTAGTATCTTGGAGAGAAGCAAAAATAGGTTCCCTAGCAGCTTTGTACTTGGACGGTGGTGCCCGTCCTGCTTTGAGCCTATCGAGCCAGCTGGTGACTCAAGATATCTCTTGGTGGATATATTTCCAGGTTAGACATTGTGTAAACATGGAAATCTCCAAAGGTTTTCCGGGTAGAGACCTCACCAAATTTGAAAGATCTATTAACTCACCCCAGCCTACTTTCAGACCCCTTTCTTTTTGCTACTCCTCTCTGTTGCAACGAAAAGCTTACTTTCTTAAAGAATGGGAGAAGGAGCTCAAAATGGAGCTGGATTTTTCTCAATGGTCTAAAATTTGTATTATTAGTCAATCTTGTGTCCGAGATGCTAAACTCAAAGAGAGATGAATTAAAAGTTTCTCACACGTTGGTACCTAACACCTTTTAAACTAGTTTCCTTCTCTTCGCAACACTCTGCCAATTGCTGTAGGTGTAGGAGAATGATGGGTACCATGTTCCATATTTGGTGGTCTTGCCCTCTAATACATAACTACTGGGAACAGGTCTCCCAGTATATACAATTTAGAATTGGGATAAATCTCCCTTTCTCATCCGTTGGTTTTTTTATTTTTTATCTTCCACCTGATTTTAAGAGAATCTCTCCTCTGCGTAAATCTCTTATCTTCATTTTACTTTCTGTTGCAAAGAGTTTACTACCGCGACTGTGGTTGAACTCTCTTAGCCAACTAATTAATATGGAAAGGTGTCATGTCATGAGGAGAGGGTATGATCCATCAAATGAAAAACACAGACACATCTGTTATTTGGGGATAACAGACCACAGCTTTATTTATTTACTCGCATAATTATTATTGTACTTATTCAAAATCATAACAATAATCATTAATCAATGATAATTCCTTAACTGACAGTCCTTGCCAATCTGCCTTCCTTGAAACCAAGCATGGCAAAATTGTCCGGGCTAATGCTAAATCCCAATGTTTGTCAGCACTTACAGCTGACTCCACCATTCTTCAGCACTTACAGCTGATTCCACCATTATTCAGCACTTACAGCTGACTCACCAGGAAATTACCCCACTGGCCATCCACTTTAGCTTCAGGGTAACGTCAACTCCTGCAACCTAAGTCTGGGACAAAACTCCCAAAGGGCTTCCGCTGGGGATAAATCCTCTAACTTTACCACATCAGTTATCAATTTCTGCAAACCATGCAAGGACTATCCGCTCACCAGACACTCAAAACACACCACTCAAGGGAGGGAGGGAGGGATTGTTCTCTTTGTCCTTTCTTCCCCCAAACAGTAATCCACTTCCTGTACCAAACCTACTTAAAGGGATAGTAATACTTAAAATGTAAAAAAAAATATGTTGTAGGGTTTATCCCCCTGAGTAAAACAAGAGTACTCTCACTGCTGAAAGGTGTTTTATTCAAAAGTTATTAATTTTCAAAGTTGAATTTTTTAGGTGCAATATCACAGTGGCCTGAAATTGTACAGTGGCGCTGTTGCTACATGATCCTATGGACAGCTCTGGTCAATTGACCATAAATCTCCATAGGATGGTGTAGCAACAGTGCCACTGTACAATTTCAGGCCATTGTGATATTGCACCTAAAAAATTCAACTTTGAAAATTAATAACTTTTGAATGAAACACCTTTCAGCAGTGGGAGTACTCTTGTTTTACTCAGGGGGATAAACCCTACAACATATTTTTTTTTACATTTTAAGTATTACTATCCCTTTAAGCCCTTTCCCTAAACTCCTCCCTATTACACACACTTCCTGCCTGGATCAACACCCCCTTGACATGCTTCCCCTCCTGTACCCTGCAATCCCTTCTGGGGAATTTCTTGCTGTAAGTACATTTACTATTCCTCAGTTTCACAAAAAATGGGACCCATGGATTACATATACACCCCCTTGATCTATGAGATCAGAAAACTGAAGGGTTTATTATTAGTGTTGAGCGAGCACCCCGATGCTCGGGTGCTCTGACCGAGCACCGCCGGAGGCTCGAGTGCTCGGCCGAGCACCCGAGCCCCATTGAATTGAATGGGGCGACACGAGCATTACACCAGGCACCCCCTGCTCTGATGAGGGGAGGGTGCCTGGTCAATGCCCCCCTTCATCTCCGCAATGTCCCCCTTCATCTCCACAATGTCCCCCTTCATCTCCGCTATGCCCCTCTTCCACAATGTCCCCCTTCATCTCCGCTATGCCCCTCTTCCTCAATGTCCCCCTTCATCTCCGCTATGCCCCTCTTCCACAATGTCCCCCTTCATCTCCGCTATGCCCCTCATCCACAATGTCCCCCTTCATCTCCGCTATGCCCCTCTTCCACAATGTCCCCCTTCATCTCCGCTATGCCCCTCATCCACAATGTCCCCCTTCATCTCCGCTATGCCCCTCATCCACAATGTCCCCCTTCATCTCCGCTATGCCCCTCTTCCACAATGTCCCCCTTCATCTCCGCTATGCCCCTCTTCCACAATGTCCCCCTTCATCTCCGCTATGCCCCTCATCCACAATGTCCCCCTTCATCTCCGCTATGCCCCTCTTCCACAATGTCCCCCTTCATCTCCGCTATGCCCCTCATCCACAATGTCCCCCTTCATCTCCGCTATGCCCCTCTTCCACAATGTCCCCCTTCATCTCCGCTATGCCCCCTACCTCCAGTCCTACTTCTGGTTTGCTCGAAAGGATACAAAACCATAGTCTACATTTTCTATTCAGCCAAATAAACTTTAGAATAATTGAGTGTAAATATTTTATATATCTAGTGGGTATCTGTATAGGAAGAGCATTCATGATAAAAAGTATCCTTGGTAAAATTATCATTTTAACTAAATTCATATGCCTTGTCCACGACACCCACAGGTGAGACCACACAGAGAGATCAGAGCATATAGAAGCTATAAGGGGAGAGAAATTCAATTCTGGAAGTTCCTCTAAATTTGGAGAGAGGTTAATACCTAAATAAGTAATATGTGATGGAGACCATTTAAAAAGGGAAATTCATCTGGAGAATTGATTTAGTAGAATCACCTAGAGAAAAATGTAAAATTTCAGACTTATCAAAGTTAATTTTTGCTTGTTCCATTAGAAGTGGGATTGAGGATGATGGGTGGGATATTAAGAACAACACATCATCCGCAAAGGCGGCCACTTTAAAGTGCGTTTTGGAGATGGAGATTCCTGTTATATCTGAGCAAGATCTAACCATATTTAGGAAAGGTTCCAATGCAAGGATGAAAATTAATGGAGAAAGGGGACAGCCCTGTCTGGACAAAGTTCTATTTACCCTGACCCTAGCCGATGGTGAGTAATAAAGGCTACTAATTGCAGATAACGTATTTGGACCAAAACTGATGTTTCATAAAACACCCATCATGTAAGACCACCAGAGCCTATCAAAGTTTTTTTCTGCATCAGAGGCTAACATGATAAAGGGTATTTTACGACGCTTGGCTGTATGGATTAGCGAAATTGCTAACGCAGTGCTGTGCCTAACTTCTCTACCTGTAACAAACCCGCTATGGTCAGGATGTATTAGAGTGGGAAGGACGCGTTTCAATCTGGAGGCTAGACTTTTCCTGAAGATCTTAAGATCAACGTTTAATAATTATATAGGTCTGTAATTTTTACAGCATTCCGAATTACGACAACATGGGCTTCTAAAGACTCAGGTGCAAACAGCATTCCAGATCTAATATCATTAAATAAAGAAGATAGCTTGGGAGCCCAAACTGATTGAAATGTTCGATAATATTGTAGAGGAAATCCGTCAGGGCCTCGAGATTTACCAAGGGACATAGACCTAATGACTTGATGCACCTCATTGTCCGTAATAGGCAATTCCAGGTCGTCCTGTCTTCTTGGGAGAGAGCTGGGATGTGAGCCTGTTTTGAGAACGATTTTAAGTGGCCAGGTATTACCCTGACAGACGCGCTCACGTAATACCTGACAAACTAATTTGTGAGTACATAAGTCTCCTTAAAGCGGAACTACCACTGCATAACAAGTTTATCTTAAATAGCTCCCCATCTGGCGACTAGCTGCTTAGTAGTGCTAGTCGCCAGAATTATTAGCTTATTAAATTGATTTCTGCCATAATGATGTCTGCGCGCCTGCTCTGTCAGTCCCTTCCGGAGCCGGACGGCTCCTAGCAACGCCTCCTAGAGCCGGCTGGGACTTACAGAGCATGCGCGCGGACGTCACTATGGCAAGATGTCCAAGCTCCGTCCTGCCTGTCAGCTGGGAAGAAAGGATAAATCTATTGAATCTATTATTTAAGATAAACTTGTTATGCGGTGGTAATTCCACTTTAAATATTGGACAAATATTTACAGTACTTCACTACTGGGCGTCATTTTGTGTTTTCCTGTATAATCAGAATTACAGGAAGCAAGTACTTGTTATTGTGTACACCCGTCTATGGAAATACTGGGTTTGCCCATGACCATAATGTGTCTTAAGTGTACAGCTCCTGCTTGGCCATGCAGGTTTAATTTTTGATTTAATATTCTCCTATTCATTCCTGAAAGAGCATATTGCGCAGTCTAAATAATAAAATGAACAAGGGCGTTGAATGTCGCTACTAATAGGGTTCAAAGTATATCTTCTTAATAGAGAAATTAATTACAGTGTCTTCCTGTATTTTTTTTCTTGTTTGTGCTTGAACCATATGTGGGTTAATTCTATTTCCTGGGAGTAAACACTGCTATTATATTTTTCACAAGTGTATAACATGTTTCACACCTGTGCTTCTAACATGCTTTGATTGAGTTAAATAGAAGGCAGCTGTTTAATATGTTTTCAATGAAACAGTAAGTCTTATATCATTCAAGAAATACTGCAGTTTTTAACCCTTTAGGAACCATAGAGTACATAGACGTCATGGGGAAACTTGAATATACGTACGTTATGGAATTCAGGGTTCCCCCATGCGGCTGCATGCCGCTCAGGGACCCCTGATTCCGTATCTGAAAGAAAACAATGCCCTGTGGTCCTTAAGTGACAGCCGCGCAATACATCTGAGATCTGTCTAACAATAAAGGGGTTTACGTTTTTTTTTTTTTTGTCATTGCTTGGTATAGTCCATGTGTATTTTCAATGCCAGGAAAGAGTGGATGGGCCAGGGGGTGTGGTCATGTGTGGAGTAGGGGGTGGGCCATGGGTGGAGCTAAGGGCATTTAAAGCACATTACAAAACAAACATGGATCGTGCTACAACACTACAAAAAAATGTAAATGTAGATAGACAATCTTCAAAAGGGACTCACCAGGTATTGAAGACGAAAGACCAGTGTAAGAGGTGCTTAGTCGCTGCAGGCTATCCAGACCCTTGCATATAGAAGATCACGACAGCACTCGAACATGACACCATTCCAAAAGACAGCGAACTCGATAAAAAAACAAGCTTTATTTCTTCATTTAAAATTGGCAACGAAGACTACTGAGGATGTGGGACACGTAGTAGCAACAAGGCGCCAAAGGGGTAAGGTCTTACGCTTTTCGTGCTATACAGAGAGCTTGATCATAGACACTTAAAGGGATAGTAATGTTTCATAATAAAAGCAGCCCTAATTAATCATCATAGTATTTGGACTTTGGAGAGTGTTATTTCAATTCTGTCAGAGTTGTAGTTCAAGAGTAATTGAATGATAAAGTATCCCCCTCCTGCCCCTTTTACTGATGTAACACTACTCAGCCAGTTCAGAAGGGAGGTGCCCAGGTAGACTGCAGAGAGGGACAATCTTCAATTAAGATAAGGGAAAAACCTGAAAAACTTGTCAAGGGGGGCAGGGATTTCATTGTTCTCAGAGGAAGAAGATTGTCTCCTGCTGTTATCTCTCTGGTCTATGGAGTGGATTCCACATCTGAGAAGAGATGGCTTACACTAGGTAAGAGGGGCGGGAGGGGAAACTTTGCTTGTGAATATCTCTCAAACCATAAAGGTTTGAGCGATAAGACTTATATCATTCTTCATGTTTTTTTAATGCCTACAAAATAAAATAAAGATAAAACAAAGTATTACTATCCCTTTAAAGCACTTTGCCAATGGACAAATGGGATATCATTCCAACCTAGTGCTCACAATACTACTACGTGATTGAAATCACTTTTGCTGTGGGTTGATTACATAATTTTTCAGCCACTAATTGTTTGGTGGCGCTATTGGTGTATAAAGATTCCACACAAGGGGTGCACCCCTTTACCTTTCTGTTTTTTCATTCAAATGTTACATTTCTGGCACTCAAAGACTGATAGCAACAGCCACCAATTCAGGGAACAATTTTTTTTTCTATTGTTTTCAATGCAAAAATTTTAGATCTAGGCTACCATACCTCCCAAGTGTCCCTCTTTAGGAGGGATAGTCCCTCTTTTAGACCCAAATCCCTCTGTCCCTCTTTCCCACCCTGATGTCCCTCTTTTTAGATGATCAGGTTGTGTGGTGTGTATATAAATGTACCACATTGCTCCACAGCAGTAAATCTCACATTATTGTTTATGCAAACTTCAGTATATGTGTTTATAAATTAGTCTGTGTAAATAAAATACTTTGGTCTTGTTATAAGTCATTTATTAGGTTACACATGGAGGTGTCAATAGGTCATGAAATAGCCTAAAAATTCTCTGTAATGCCCCGTCCACTGGCCACACCCCTAGTAACTCCCCCTAAAACACAAGTGTCCCTCTTTGGCAATTTGAAATGTTGGGAGGTATGGGCTACAGATCTTCCTAGAAAGTGCTAGCAACAGCGTCACCTGGAGACCACAATATAAAATGACAGTTTCATTTTAAAAAAATGTATATAAATGAGTTGCAATAACTAGTAAATAAAGAATTTCCCTGCGATCGGCATCCCCTTCCTTTCCTCAGCAGGAAGGGACTTTTAATTTACATTTTTTAATGTACATTCTTGAACCCTTTCAGTGCCTCTGGCACTGAAAGGGTTAAAGTGAGATGATGAGAAGCAGACAAACCTCACTTGCAGATTGGAACATGTTGAAGGAAGAGGATTCAGCTCCAACAATAGAGCACCTCAACGACTAGTTTAAATTATTAAGGAACAGCATAAATCAGAGCCCAACAGCAGCTACCCAGCATGCCTTTATTTAAGAATGGTGTCATTAACAATAATGTTGAGACAGCAAAAGTCACAACATTTTGTTATTCCGTATAGTAATGGAGTCATTTGAATCTGTGTCTGTATATGCATTTGCCTATATGTGCAGTATTTTTGTGTTTGTATATCTGTGAAAATTATAGCTGCCAGGAAAAAAAAAGAATTAGATTTACAATCAACCACATCTTTAAAGGGATAGTAATATTAAAATCTAAAAAAAAATGTTGTAGGGTTTATCACTCTGAGTAAAACAAGGGTACTCTCACTGCTGATAGGCGTTTTATTCGGCAGTCATTACAGCTCAAACATGAATTTTTTCGGTGCAGTATCATAGTGGCCTGAAATGGTGCAGTGTTGCTGTTGCTACACCATCCTATGGACAGCTCTGGTCAGCTGACCATAAATCTTCATAGGATGGTGTAGCAACAGCGCCACTATACATTTTCAGGCCACTGTGATACTGTACCTAAAAAAAGAAATTAAGTTTGAGCTGTAATAACTACTGAATAAAACAGCTTTCAGCAGTGGGAGTACCTTCGTTTTACTCAGGGGGATAAACCATACAATATATATTTTTTTACATTTTAAGTGTTACTATCCCTTTAACCCATTGAATGCCAGGGCACATCACTCTGCCATTTAGTGTTGTGCATTACATTGCACTGCTATGTTCTGCACTCATCTCTAAGTGTTAAAGGGACAGTAATGTTTAAAAATAAAAGCAGCTCCAATTAATCTCTGTAGTCTGTGGGCCATGGAGAGTGTTATTCCAATACTGTCAGAGTCACTGAATGATAAAGTATCCCCCTCCTGTCCCTTTTACTGATGTAACACTGCTCACCTCAGAGCAGAGAGGTGCTGTCCAGATGGCTTGCAGAGAAAGATAATCCTCAATTAGCATAAGGAAAAACCTGAAAAAACTGTCAAGGGGGGCAGGGCTTTCATTGTTCTCACAGTAAGAAGACTGTGACTTGCTGTGAGTTGTCTGGTCTTAGGACCAGATTCCACATCTGAGGGGAGGTAGCTTACACTAAGTAAAGGGGTGGGAGGGGATATTTTAGTATTCAATTACTCTTGATCTGCAACTCTGACAGTATTGAAATAACACTCTCCATGCCCCAAATACTATGAAGATTAATTGGAGGTACTTTTATTTTGAAACATTACTATCCCTTTAAAGATATAATACATTTTTTTGAGATTTGGCCTTTTTAAGTCTGTCCCATGATATCAGTTCAGGAGAGGCTGCGTTACATCTTTCCTCTGCAGCCTGTCAATCTTCATCTCTTTGCTTCCCCAGTTGTTCTCCTTTACTGCCTCCTCCTCTCACGGAGGAATCGCGCATGTGAGTCGGAGAGCTGTGATTGGAAGGATTTTAAAGGGATATCAATACTTAAAATGTAAAAAAAAAATTGTTGTAGGGTTTATCCAACTGAGTAAAACAAGGGTACTCTCACTGCTGAAAGGTGTTTTATTCAAAAGTTATTACATCTCAAAGTTGAAGGTTTTAGATGCAATATCACAGTGGCCTGAAATTGTACAGTGGCGCTGTTGCTACACCATCCTATGGAGATTTATGGTCCTGGGACCAGAGCAGTCAATAGGATGGTGTAGCAACAGCGCCACTGTACAATTTCAGGCCGCTGTTATATTGCACCTATAAAATTCAACTTTGAGCTGTAATAACTTTTGAATAAAACACCTTTCAGCAGTGTGAGTACCCTTGTTTTACTAAGGGGGATAAAACCTACAACATATATTTTTTTACATTTTAAGTATTACTATCCCTTTAAGGGGCAGTCTGTGTGTTTAGCCCAAGCATGTGAAACGTGCATATAGTCATGCTCTGCATCATCAAAAATGGCCTCTAACAAGGGCCAAAACAATTATGGCTATGAACATTTGACATTTTCAAATAAAATAATATGGCAAACTACCTTAAAATCTCAGGTATAATAAGCACCTTTGTATAATATGCAGGTGTACATTATACCCAAGATTTTAGGGGAAAACAAGATTGCCTATGTATAATACGCACCCTTGTTTTACCCTGTCACACACACAAAAATGCCACTGCCGCACTTCTTCCCTCCCCGCTTACCCATGGTCGCCTCTCCCCCTCCGTAGTCCAGTTTCAGCATCCTGACAGGGTCCCAGTGGGCGGGACATTGTCCTGTCAGGACCTCTTCTGCCTCACCAATGGTAGTGTCTTGCTTGGACCGCAAGGTCCTCTCAGGGCAATACCATAGATTCAGTGCACATGTGCATTGGATCTATGGTATTTCCCTGCTAGGACCTTTTTTTTTCTCATGTATAATAAACCCCCCCACTTCACATAAGGTGAAGAGGGGCAAAATTGTGCATATTCTATGCGAGATTTTACAGTATATGTTATGAAAAACAATAATGATTTAATTTAGGTCTTGGTCAGATGGGGGGCACTGTATGAGGAGAAGAAGATATACCTGTTTGTATATACAGAAAAGGTGTATATATTGCCTGTATATCCCTTTGAGTGCCAGAGGTGTACACAATGCGTTGCATAGCAATGCTTTGCGCACCCCCTCTGGCACGCAAAGGGATATACCAATATGTACTGGTTTGTACTAGCTCTCTCTTTGTTATCAATATGATCTTCTGTATCCTGAGAGACTGAGATCTTCAGTGAGTATACCTTCTGATGGGGAGAAGCACAGTCAGTAGATAGCAGTACAGAGAAAGGATTTAAGAAGAGCTCAGGGGTTATCTACACTATACCAAGTGCTGAGTTATAAAGATAAGGATTTTACAAATAATTTTTTATGGCAGCATATCTGTAAATAACTTTAGAGTACATAAATGATTAAGACATGAACACAAACTGCCTCACACTGACCTCTTCCAACCTGTCTCTTCCCCTCACATAGATTCTGAGGTGATTTTAGGCCAGTTCACGCCAGGTCACTGACCTGATACCTTTTAAAGGGATAGTAATGTTTGACAAAAACAGCAGCTCCAATTAATCTCCATAGTATTTGAGTCATAGAGAGTGTTATTTCAATACTGTCAGAGTTGTAGTTCAAGAGTAATTGAATGATAAAATATCCCCTCCCGCCCCTTTTACCTAATGTAAGCCACCTCCCTTCCGATGTGGAACCTGGTCCACAGATCAGACAGCTTAAAGCAAGGGACATTTTCTTACTGTGAGAACAAGGAAAACCCTGCCTCTTGACAGGGTTTTCAGGTTTTTCCCTTATGTTAACTGAAGATTGTCCCTCCTAGCAAGCCATCTGAACACCACCTTGCTGCTCTGATGTGAACAAGGGGCAGGAGGGTGATAATTTATCACTCATTTACTCTTGAACTACAGCTCTGACAGTATTGAAATATCACTCTCCATGGGCCAAATACTATGATGATTAATTAGAGCTGCTTTTATTTTTAAACATTACTATCCCTTTAACTCTATTACACCCATATGCAGCTATGATTTAATCATCCAACACAATAAAATATCATAGTCCCACAGCCCCCAAGCACTTTACAGTCAGATAATAAATCTAAACAGTGTACCCCTTATTCAAATTACCCCTCATCCCACCCCAATTTCAGTTAAAAAGGTGTTGTACTCTAGAAATGAATTCCACATGTGGAATCTGGTCCTGGGACCAGACAGCTCACAGTAAGGGACAATCTTCTTACTGTGAGCATAAGGAAACCCCTTCCCCCCTTGACAGGTTTTACAGGTTTTTCCTCACTGGAGATTGTCCCTTTCTGTGATCCATCCAGACAGTCTTGCTGCTCTGAGCTGAGCAGTGTTACATCAGTAAAAGGTGCGGGAGGGGGATACTTTATCATTCAATTACTCTTGAACTACAACTCTGACATTATTGAAATAACACTCTCCATGGCCCAAATACTATGAAGATTAATTGGAGCTGCTGTTTTTGTGAAACATTACTATCCCTTTAAACCTGTCATTTCATGAGGCCAGCAGAGCAGTACACCTGTATGAGCCAACAAAAAGGCAATACATAATTACTAAATGAGATGACTTGGTACCTTTCTTTTTAGAAAATCATATTTTGGCTTCTATGCCTGGAACTTTCTTTTTAAGGTTTATACCTTTCCACGGTTCATGCTCACCCCTTTCATTCCCTCTATAATTAGATATGTAAGTTGCTATAATCCTTTCATGTTGACCTTCTTAAACATGCAATACTTACCCATCTCCCCCCCATAAATAAAGCATTTATAGGTGCTGTTCTTGTCCACTGACGAGGTCCACATAGACTGAAACGTACGTCTGGGGTTGTGCTGTTTCTCTCGTGCGGAGAGGATTGCCTGACATGTCAGGGCTGGACTGCCTGTGGGTGGGACCAGACGGACATGAATATGGAAATTTCATCTCTGCAATGGCACATGGGAGCAAAAAACGTGACTTGAGCAGAACCTGAGAGGCCACACATGCCTTGAGCAAAACACTTCATTTTGTTTTTTCTCAGTGTGCGTTCGTCACAGTCTTTGTTTTTGCTGTTATCCTGTCACAGATTAATAGTAATACTTAAAAAGTAAAAAAAATATATGTTGTAGGGTTTATCCCCCTGAGTAAAACAAGAGTACTCCCACTGCTGAAAGGTTTTTCATTCAAACGTTATTAATTTTCAAAGTTGAATTTTTTAGGTGCAGTATCACAGTGGCCGGAAATTTTACAGTGGCGCTGTTGCTACACGATCCTATGGACAGCTCTGGTCCCCGGGACCATAAATCTCCTTAGGATGATGTAGCAACAGTGCCACTGTACAATTTCAGGCCACTGTGATATTGCACCTAAAAAATTCAACTTTGAAAATTAATAACTTTTGAATGAAACACCTTTCAGCATTGGTAGTACTCTTGTTTTACTCAGGGGGATAAACCTACAACACATTTTTTTTTACTTATTAAGTATTACTATCCCTTTAAGGTAGGACGGTCTGGCACTACAGCTATACTGGGGACAGAAGGGCTGACTGCACATGCAGTGTATCATTACTTTACAATGTATTGATTTTATACATTTAAAGATGCAACATTCCTCCAGCATGAGCCTAAAGTAGATACATTTCACCTTGAAGATCAAAGACATACTGTGTTTGTGTAGTCTGTTACAACACAAATCCAGTCTGAATAGTCTTAGATTTGCTATGCATTATAATACAGAGACAGTACAGGGTGTTTCAATTTAGAATGGATAGGGCCGTGTGTGGCCTGCGGACTGTATGTTTGATATGCTTAGTTTTGATTGATAAGATGGAGCTGATTAGCACTGGTTCCATTGGCCCATTGGTATAATTTACATAATAAATTCCTCATTTAAATTTTTTTATACTCTTTCTCCTTATGTAAATAACTATTCTTATTCAATGTGATTCCACTTCTAGTTAAAGCAGAACTATCATCAAAATTAAATTGTTCCCCAAATCGTTATTAAGTGAGAAATACAACTCGCTCTGCAGGCAGCAGCAGGGATCTTGCTATAGGCCTTCTCTGTGCCTGTGCCATCCGTCCTTTCTGGTACCTTAAAGGGATAGTAATACTTCGTTTTATCTTTATTTTATTTTGTAGGCATTAAAAAAACATGAAGAATGATATACGTCTTATCTCTCAAACCTTTATGGTTTGAGAGATATTCACAAGCAAAGTTTCCCCTCCCGCCCCTTTTACCTAGTGTAAGCCATCTCTTCTCAGATGTGGAATCCAGTCCATAGACCAGACAGATAACAGAAGGGAACAATCTTCTTCCTATGAGAACAATGAAAGCCTTGCCCACCTTGACAAGTTTTTCAGGTTTTTCCCTTATCTTAATTGAAGATTGTCCCTCTCTGCAGTCTACCTGGGCACCTCCCTTCTGTCCTGGCTGAGCAGTGTTACATCAGTAAAAGGGGCGGGAGGGGGATACTTTGTCATTGAATTACTCAACTCTGACAGTATTGAAATAACACTCTCCAAAGTCCAAATACTATGATGATTAATTAGAGCTGCTTTTATTATGAAACATTACCATCCCTTTAAGATGCCAAGAAACTCCACTCGCCAATCCTGGAGGCGAACGGGATGAACAGTGCAGACTCGCAGACATGGCTGGATTTACATCTCAAGCACCCCCAGGCACAGCACCCTCAGGTGCCCTTAGCCCTTCCTTGGTCCCACACTAACCACACCCCCTTCCTTGGTCCCACTACTAACCACACCCCCTCATCTAACCACACCCTCTTTTATGGCCAAACCCATTTTTTAGATTTATTCTTCACAATAATATGACATTTTACAAAAGTAGATGAAAATGCTGTTTTTTTTTGTTCTATTTTGGAGAAATCTTAATACATTGTCTCCTTAGAATAACAACCGGACTTTTTTTCTTTATTTTTGTTGCTCAATTTTCTTGCACACAGATCTCTTTATTCACACACATCTAAAGCTGTAGCCATTGTCTCCATAGAATAACATTCGACATGGCGCACCTATTTTTTTGTACCATTTTCTTGCTCCATTATTTGCACCTTTTTTAGCTCTGTTTTCTTGATCCCTTTTTGAGAAATCTTAATACATTGGCTCAATAGAATAACATTGGACTTGGAGATCTTTTATTTAATCTGTGGAGGCAATGCAGTAAGGGCTGGGTTGAAATGCAGGTGCTAATTTAATCTCTGCTTTTATCTCCAGGTTTCCCCATAGACTTCAATAGGAACATGTTTGATAAAACAGGTGTTAACATTTATCTCCTGCATTTGAATCCAGCCCTAGGACCTATGTTTTCCATAGATCCAATGTATTAAGATTTCTCCAAAATAGAGCAAGAAAAAGAAGCAAGAAATGTGCAAAATAGAGCAAAAATTGAGCAAGAAAACAGTGCAAAAATGGAACAATACAATAGTGCAAAAAAGATCCAGATTTCTCCAACATTAGAAGTCTTAAATCCTGGCCTGTTATTGGCCCCGGAGGACCGAACCTGGACACCCATGCACTAGGGAGCCAATGCACTGAGTCCTCTAATGTTGGAGGAAACTTGAAGCTCAGCTTTCTTGCTCCGCTTTCTTCTAGCACCACTTTTTGCTCAATTTTCTTCTTGCTCCACTTTTTGCTCTGTTTTCTTCTTGCTGCATTTTCGCTTCCTGCGCCACTTTTTTCTCCATTTTCTTCTTGCTCCATTCTTTGCTCCGCTTTCTCTTCTTGCTCCACTTTTTGCTCCATTGTTTGCTCTGTTTCCTTCTTGCTCCATTTTCGCTTCTTGCTCCAGTTTTTTCTCCATTTTCTTCTTGCTCCATTTTCTTTCTCCACTTTTTGCTCAATTTTTTCTCAGTTTTCTTCTTGCTTCATTTTTTTTGCTCCATTTTGGACAAATCTTAATACATTGGCTCCAGAGACTAAGACAGATATATTTTCTTTAGTCTAAGGACCCAATGCACTAAGTCCTAAGTTATTAACTGGAGAACCAAGAAGTTAAATAACAGACTGTAAATGGGTATGTAACTGGTTCAGAGACATTAAAGGAGCAGTAAACTTTTTTTTATGAAAAAATATATATCGTAGGGATTTTCCTACTGAATAAAGTAAGGGTACTCCCACTGCTGAGAGACTTATATTTCCAGAGTTATTACAGTTTAAACCCATGTTTTTTTACATTAGCAGTGCCCTCTAGTGGTCAAATTCTAATTAGATTTCCTGTTAGATTCTAATGGAAAGGAAAGTCAGAAAAGTCAGAGACATACAGTTCTCCATAGAATGTGATAGAAACTGCCTGTCACTTCCTGTCAGAACTATCAGGAAGTAAACAGAATAAATTCACTTCCTGATTATTTAAACTGCTATAAATTCTGAATAAAACATCTGACAGCAGTGGGAGTGACCTTGTTTTACTCAGCAGGAAAAGCTCTATAAAATATGTGTTTTCATAAATAAAAGTTTACTGCTCCTTTAAGATTGCTCTGACCACACCCACAATTCAGAGTGTGGGTGTGGCCAGCACAGCAGAGGCACCGCCCCTCAAAATTTGAAGCTCTAGGCAGGTGCTTCTGCCTATTGGGAAATCCGGCCCCGCAGCCACAGATGCCTTTTCTGTAAGATGGCTACATTTTTGCCCGC
Source organism: Rhinophrynus dorsalis (assembly GCA_037306005.1). Lineage (NCBI taxonomy): Eukaryota > Metazoa > Chordata > Amphibia > Anura > Rhinophrynidae > Rhinophrynus > Rhinophrynus dorsalis. Next base: position 34,086,761 of record CM074727.1, read on the forward strand.
TGATTCCTGCCGAAGAAGTTGTATTCTCACTAATGCCGGACTTTCTCAGCATAATTAAAGTATTTATATGCCTATCGCTATGTTAATAAGAATTTTGGGGGGCAATTTAATTTTGATGATTGTTCCACTTTAAGGGTGTAGTTCACCTGTAAAAGTGGGCATTGGACCATCATGCCTTTATGCCTGTTGATGTGATTTCCGTGAATCTTTTGTGCACTCGTCCCCTGGTTTCTTTTGTGATACAATAGTAAATTGCTGGATAATCTCGAAGTCAGTTTCTTTTTTCTTTGAAGTTATGTTTGCTTAATGATTGCTGAACAATATAGATGTAAGCAATAGTAAACAACTCAATTTTGCTAAAAACATAATATCTGTATAAAAATCAGTCCATTGAAGTGGCACAGATTAAAGAGAACGTTGACAAGAAAAGCTAGTCTTTTTAGAAATCCTTTTATTGACTTTTTTTAAAATTATATCTAAAAGAAAGAAATGACAATAACACAAAATATGTATAGCTGAATACAGTCGTCTTGGCACGTGTGTAAGTATCATAGAAAATCCAAGTACTCAGTTGTTTCTTTGCCATTATAAACAATGAATTCCTATTTTTGTATTGTGACTTTGTTGACTAGACTTCATCAATTTGTTTGTTCCTTACATTATAGATTTCCATGGAAATTAGTAATTACTAACAAATTGAACAGGAGAATAAAAGACCCAGAACATTTACAGAATCAGTATGTGTCATGATCAGATTCACTCTGTGAGTACACTGTACTCCTTGGGCTATATACACAAAGTAAAAGGGGAACAATTCTGAGCCTAACCAGCTGCACAATACTGAACAAATTAAACCCCGCCCCACATTTCTTATTAATTGAAAGGGGTTTCTTCACCTCCACGAGGACCTCAAGGGTATGCAAAGTGCTTCTTCACAACCTGTCGTGCCCCCCTGACCCTCAAAGGATTAAATTTTGAGTGCCAGAGGGGTACCCAACACTTTGCTATGCAGTGTGTTGGATACCCCTCTGGCACTCAAAAGGTTAAACTGATTCTGTCACTGTCAGAAAAATTTAGTTAACTTTAAAGAGAGTAAAAAACTGTATATATGTTGTACTACTCATTTTCTTGTATTATAGTTTTTGAGAAATTAGCTTTTTTCTCTTGGTGGCTCAATCTGACACTTTATGCTAATTAGATCATGTGCTGGGCCAATAGTTCCACACCCTATGCTTTGACTGACTATAGACAGAACCCACACTCCCAGACATTAATAATACCAGAGCTATCAGTAAGTTTGACCTCAGACAGAACTAATTAGCATACTGTGAAGGGAATTAGCATAAATGTACACCCCATTGCACTTACTCTTCATGTATCTCCCCTACCTTTCTCTACACCAGAGCTGTTCAAGTTCAGTCCTCAAGGGCCACCAACAGGCCAGGATTTAAAGTGGAACTTTCACGTTATTGCTTGACTACCCTCATCATTGTATAACCTTCCAATATGCATAAAAAATGTAACGGAAACCCGAGACGCCGGGTTGTCTTGGGCTGTCGTTCCGGGGTTCTGCCTCTTGGATGCGGCTACAAGTGGGTAGCCTGGCTGGTGAAGCTGGATAGCCGACTGGAAGACTGGAGCATAAGGTTCCTGAATGGGGGTCACAAGGAACCCTTTAAACCATCCAGGAATGAAGACAACAGGAAACTTCTTTGTGCAAAATGACTAACACTCTTTATTGGTGAAACTCAGCTCTTTTATACAGATTTAACAAAACAAACAGTGGGCTGGATACAACAGGAGACAATGGAGAACAATGGTGGTGGGGTACGATACACACTTGGACAATGGGTATGTAAACATAGGAACAAAGGGACAGTACACAGCAAAAGCATCTATTACATATTTTAATCTTGCCGCTCCAATTCCTGGCCAATAGGATTTGGAATGACAAGAACCCCCAGTCAATCCGTGGTGGATACGTCACTCCTTTGTATCAGCCTATGAGGAAGGGAGTGACACCAATGCCTGGACAGGGGAGACCAATCCAGGAGTCGCCTACCTGTCCCATACAATTCTTATGACAATCTTGTGCATACATTATAGAGCGGCGACCAATCCCTGGCCCGCGTACTCTGTCCTGTACAAAGTCTATGGTGACTCTTTAAACATGTCATCCAGCGATGGCAGCCAATCCATGGCTGTCTCCGTATAGAGCTGTGGTGCCAGTTCTTTGGCAACCGAGCAAAAGGGAAAGCATAGTCCGAAAGCCTGTGGTTTCCAGCCCTTTAGTCTTTTGTTTTAGTAGGCCTGAATAGCCTCCCAGTAACAGTCTGCGGCCCATTACAGGTCCCACAAAGGCTGGAAAGGCCTCCAAGTAATGGCTTACTGCCCGTTACAGTCTGTGTATTTCAGTCTTTCCACCGAAAGTTCTGTGGGCCTGAGAAGGCCGCCAAGTAACGGACTATGGTCCGTTACAAAAACCACTCTGCATATATTCTTATATTTACCCCTTATTTAAAATCCATCACTTTTGCTGCCCGATAGCAAGAGGGAGAGTACGGCCATGTTGATGCTGCATCACTGGATTGGCAGCGCTCTCCCTCCAGACAAATGGCATTCTTCAATGATAAGCCTGCCCACTTGCAACAGGGCCGGCATTGTGTGCGTAGGACATGCGCATATGAAGGGAGAGTCTCACAGAATTAGGGACGTGGTAATTGTTGTGGGCAGGCTCTGACCTGTAAGGGGACGGCCTGGAGAACCATGAAGTACAGAGTGTACCGCAGTGAGTATCGGAACTATGTCACCAGGTAATTAATTTACAATACCGGGTATAATACGCACAATTTTACCCTCTTCACCTTATGCGAAGCGTGGGGTGCGTATTATACCTGAGAGTTTTTTTGCCGCATTTAAAAAAAAAATTAGAGCTGCCAGATACCTTCTCTCCCCCCCAGCGCAATCAGATGTCAAAACAATACTTAATGTCCAGTGATGTGTCAGGAACCGTCACTGCTATTTTTCCGTTAAGGGCCAGTGACGGTCCTGGCACATGACGTATTATTTACTCACAGCTCTCCTGCAGGAGACATGCTTGCATTTGCCACCCTCTTCCTTCAATGGGCTTTCAGGACCTTCCCCCTCCAACCAATGGTAATGCCCTGTGAGGATCTCATGGTCCTCAAATGGCAATACCGTAAGCAGAGGGTCCTGACAGCGCATTGAAGGAAGCGGGAGGCAAATGCAAGCATGCCGCCCGCAGGGGAGATGGGACAGAGGGAACTTTTTCACATGCAGTTTAACCCATTCAACAAGTGCAGTATCAGGAAGTAAGTATTGTTTTGACATCGGATTGCGCTGGAGGGGAGGGAAGGTATCCGGCAGCTCTAATTTCTTTTTAGTAAGGGGGAAAACAAGGGTGCGTATTATAAATAGGCTGATCACGCCGAATGAGGGACTGATAGGGATCGCTCCGGTCTTGAAGCAGTCAATTTCAGACTCCTCTACTACTCACAGCACTCCTGCAGGAGAGCTGTGAGTAAATAATATGTCATGTGCCAGGACCGTCACTGGCCCTTAACGGAAAAATAGCAGTGACGGTTCCTGACACGTCACTGGACATTAAGGGGTTAAATAAAGCAAATTTTAAATGATAAATAGAACAAGTAAAAAAGAGTTGATTGAGAGAGCCATTAAATGATATGTATTTTTATTTGGGTGAAAGTCCCACTTTAAGGATTCCCCTAATTAAGCACAGGTGAGTTAATCAGTGGATCGTTCATTGTGACTGACTCACCTGTGATTAATAATGGAAATTCTTATATCCTGTCCTGTTGGTGGCCCTGAGGACTGAACTTGGAGGACAGTTCTAATCTAGAACACTGAGTTCCCAGGAGTTCCCCCTCTCTCCCCTTTTACTGATGTAACACTGCTCACCTCAGAGCAGCAAGACTGTCTGGATGGATTGCAGAGTGGGACAAACTTCAGTGAGCATGAGGAAAAACCTGAAAAACCTGACAAGCGGGGCAGGGTTTTCCTTATGATCACAGGAAGAAGATTGTCCCTTGCTGTGACCTGTATGGTTCCAAGACCAGATTCCACATCTGTGGGGAGGTGGCTTTCACTAGGTAAAAGGGGCGGGAGGGGGATACTTTAACATTCAGTTACTCTTAAACTACAACTCTGACAGTATTGAAATAACACTCTCCATGGCTCAAATACAATGAAGATTAATTGTAGCTGCTGTTTTTATAAAACATTAATATTCCTTTAAGCTTAAGCCTCTGAGTGCCAGATAGGTATCCAGGTTAATGCAATAATCAATGCAGTAAACTAACAACGTAGTTGGAGTGTAGCATTAGTACTCTCTGCTGCCCTCTTCAGTCTTTCTTGATTAAAATACCCATAGCGAACAAGTAGCCTGTGCTGTGAGCTCTCCGCTATTTTAAAACACTGTTTTAAAATGCTGCTTAGTGTTTCCCATCCCTCTGGCTTCCTCTGCCTCCGCAACCAAGCAGAAGGCTTAATTTGCATCAATTGTCACACTGAAACTGACAGTGACACCACCAGCTAGAACTAAATATATTAATATGTCCTAGACTGTGCATCAACTGGACTTGTAACTAAAATGAGTCAGTTCTGAATTAAGTTTAGAGATACACAATGCCTCATTTAAAGGACAACCACCTTGGAGGTAGGACTGCAGAGGAAGCAGGTGCATTAGCCAAGAAACTGATCAGTAGGGTGACCACATTTCCATTCTGCCATTCCGGGATATGTGGTCACCCTTGTCCCGCATCTGAGGCTCCTGCTGGAGTGGACCATCTTTCTGAGGCTGACATAGTAAGAGTTCCCAGTGGGAACTCTGTGTCAGCGTCAGAAAGATGGTCAGCACCGGCGGGAGCCTCAGCTACGGGTCTCACTTGCTGCACCAGCCTACCTGCTCCATCCCAGCTGTCTCGCATGCACCAGTCCAGCCAGCCAATGAAATTGGCACTGGCTGGCTGGACTGGTGTGTATTGCTCCATTCCGGGACTCTTTGTTGTCCCGGTGGGGGGTGACCCAGGACGCGGGATTCAGACCCCCAATAAGGGACAGACCCGGGCATTCCTGGACGTGTGGTCACCCTACTGAACAGGGATGTGAAAATTGACCCCCAATGCTCCCTTGCTGATCCCTCAAAGGCCTTTGAACCGAAGACTTCCAGTCTTGCAGCTCAGCATCATGTGATACCAGTCTTGCCAGTAGGGTGACCCTGCGATTCAGGGACACTGCGGAGAAGATAGTAGCAGAGTACTTGTCCTCATCTCTAGTCAAGCTATATGGGAGGGGTCACTGTACATGACTGGACATTAGTCCTCAGCCTGCTTTCCCTCAGGGACAGCACATATTTCTAAACACTAGAGAGAGAACTGCCCACTGACCGCTGTGACAGAAAGCAAAGCCTGCGGTGGGGTACAAGGAAATGTCCATCATGTCCCAGTAGACTATCTTCACTTTACAACAGTACTGTACAGCTGCTCCTGTTTGATGTCCGGATCAAGGCTCAGTTCACTCTCTAATGTTTAGAGCTCTGTCTGGAAGACATTTTTTGTAGCCCAGCAGATGTATCACTTCCTGTCACAGTAGATAATAGGCAGTTCTCCTTCTTCTGGAGTCTTTGTATTGTCCGAGAGGAGGACATGTGACACATTTAAAGTGATAGTAATGGTCAATTTTAAGTTGATTTAATATTGTAGACATTAAAAAAAGATTACCATCAATGTAAGTCTTGTGTCTCAAACCTTTATGGTTTGAGAGATATAACTTGCTAAAGTTACCTTTTCCTGGCTGTTTTACTCAAGTCTGCCATCTAGCTGACAGCTGCATATTCCAGTCATTTGACCAGAAAGAGGCTCTTCAGCAGAGCTGAAATCACGCTATTTAGAAATAAATACTTCATTGGAACGGTCTACAAAGTGTGCTTGAAAGCCAGGAACACTTTGTAGACCGTTCCAAATGAAGTATTTATCTTTAGGTATCGTTATATCGGCGCTGCTGAAGAGCCACATCTGGTCAAGTGACCAGAATCTGCTTCTGACAGCTTTACAGCTCGTCAAGCAGAAAGGGGAGGGACAGAGAACTTTATTTTCCTATATCTCTCAAACCATAACGGTTTGAGAGATACGAATAAGTGCAAGTACTCTCTTTTAATTGTATATACCATATAGTTAATACTTTTTTTCTGACATTACTATCCCTTTAAAATCAGGGACTATCCTGGGCAATCAGACACTCGTGGTCATCCTACTCGCCAGTCCCATAGACTGGTAAGGAGGGAATTTCTATAATAAACCTAGCCCTCTCTGTGGCTGCGTTTGTAACTCTGCAAAAGCTTGCTGCCGTGAGCCACACACTTCCGGGTTGATTTCTAGTCTTCTGTCAGAGGAAGTCAGTTTTATGACTCACCCTCCCAACCTCCAAAAGTCAGAGGCTACACTGTATACCTGGGCTATTCACTACATCTGCTCCCATAGAAGAAGAATTAGTAAGATATAATCATTGCCCTTTAAATCAGGGGTAATCAACTCCCAACTTCCATCATCCCTAACGACCTATCAGTTGGTTGGGGGATGATGGAAGCTGTAATCTCCAACTGCTAGAGGTCCACAAAATGACTAGCCATGTTTTAACCCTTTGAGTGCCAGAGTGGCATCCAACGCTTGCCTTTACAAGGTGTTGGATACCCATCTGGCACTCACTGGGTTAAATCAACAGGGATATTTAATTGTTCCCTATTTTGTTTGTTAGTCACAGAATTGCTCCACGTTTGCAAACATAAATATTAAATAACCTTGGTATATAAATTATATATAGTTTTTTTCTTTATTAATTGCATAGCAGTTCATTTGGAATGAATTAGCAACACTGAAATGAACTTGCCTATAAAAAGAATGGCCCAGCATCATGAGACAGAGAGAGGTCATCCTGACTGTGAATTCCAGCAGAGAAGAGCCTGATGGTGTGCATACCTCCTAAGTGTCCCTCTCTAGGGTGGACAGTCCCTCTTTGAGACCCAAATCCCTCTGTCCCTCTTTACCACCCTGGTGTCCCTCTTTTTAGGAGATCAGACTATGTGGTGTGTATATAAGTGTATCACCCTGGTGTCCCTGTGTTTAGGAGATCAGACTGTGTGGTGTGTATATCAGTGTATCACCCTGATGTCCCTGTGTTTAGGAGATCAGACTGTGTGGTGTGTATATAAGTGTATCACCCTGGTGTCCCTGTGTTTAGGAGATCAGACTGTGTGGTGTGTATAGAAGTGTATCACCCTGCTATCCCTGTGTTTAGGAGATCAGACTATGTGGTGTGTATAGAAGTGTATCATCCTGGTGTCCCTGTGTTTAGGAGATCAGACTGTGTGGTGTGTATATAAGTGTATCATCCTGATGTCCCAGTGTTTAGGAGATCAGACTGTGTGGTGTGTATATAAGTGTATCATCCTGATGTCCCAGTGTTTAGGAGATCACACTGTGTGGTGTGTATATAAGTGTATCACCCTGGTGTCCCTGTTTTTAGGAGATCAGACTGTGTGGTGTGTATATAAGTGTATCACCCTGGTGTCCCTGTGTGTAGGAGATCAGACTGTGTGGTGTGTATAGAAGTGTATCACCCTGATGTCCCTGTGTTTAGGAGATCAGACTGTGTGGTGTGTATATAAGTGTATCACCCTGGTGTCCCTGTGTTTAGGAGATCAGACTGTGTGCTGTGTATAGAACTGTATCACCCTGGTGTCCCTGTGTTTAGGAGATCAGACTGTGTGGTGTGTATATAAGTGTATCACCCTGGTGTCCCTGTGTTTAGGAGATCAGACTGTGTGGTGTGTATATAAGTGTATCACCCTGGTGTCCCTGTGTTTAGGAGATCAGACTGTGTGGTGTGTATATAAGTGTATCACCCTGGTGTCCCTGTGTTTAGGAGATCAGACTGTGTGCTGTGTATAGAACTGTATCACCCTGGTGTCCCTGTGTTTAGGAGATCAGACTGTGTGGTGTGTATATAAGTGTATCACCCTGGTGTCCCTGTGTTTAGGAGATCACACTGTGTGGTTTGTATATAATTTTATCATATTGCTCCACAGCAATAACACTCACTTTAATGTTAGCATAAACTTCAGTGTATGGTTTTATAAATTAGTCTGTATAAATAAAAGAATATTGTCTTGTTCTAAATCATTTATTCAGTTGCACAAAGAGGTGTCAATAGGTCATGAAATAAGTTAAAATTATCAGTAATGCTCTGCACACCTGCCACACCCCCCAACAACACTCTCTAAAACAAAAGTGTGTCCCTCTTTGGTCATTTGAAATGTTGGGAGGGATGGGTGTGGGATTGGTTAGATAGTGAGGTAGGGTGTGGAATTAGCTAGGATTGGTAGTTAGGGAAACTATGTACCTTTATATGAAGTCCCCTCGTCTTCATTTTCAACAGTCTGTGTCCATGTGTTGCTTTAGGTTAGTCTCTTTGTTAATTTGTATGCGGTATCAGGCTTTCTAGTTTACTTAGGTAAGGATGGGCTTGTCATTGGGCAGACTAGATTGGCCTAATGGTTCTTATCTGCCGTCAAATTCTATGTTTCTATGCAGTGTATAACTAGGACTATATTTGTAATTTATTTTTATAATTTTCAACAAATGTATCATGGGCATGGTGGGGTGGTCAGAGCCTATGCCCATTAATTTGGGCCTGTATGCATTTGGATTATAGATTTATGGCTAACCTGGATTAGGGATTTTTTACATGCTCATAGTAGGCAATACCAGATCATACATGCATACCTCCCAAGTGTCCCTCTTTAGGAGGGACAGTCCCTTTTTTAGACCCAAATCCCCCTGTCCCTCTTTCCCACCCTAGTGTCCCTCTTTTTAGGATATCAGATTGTGTTGGGTATATAAGTGTATCATATTGCTCTACAGCAATAAAACTCACATTAATGTTTGCTTAAATGTAAGTATATCAGTGCTTATAAATTAGTCTGGTAAATAAAATAATTTGGCGTTGTTGGAAGTCATGTAATAGGGTACACAAGGAGGTGTCAACAGGTCATGAAATAGCCTAAAATTTTTTGGTAGTGCCCCAACCACCAGCCACGCCCCCAGCTACACACCCTAAAACACCAGTGTCCCTCTTTGGCAGTTTGAAATGTTGGGAGGTATGTACATGATACCAGGGGGACTGGTGCACAAACACATTATTGTATGGATAAATATTGTGTAATAATTCTTTATTTAGATTTGGAAGGATTGCCTGGGTCCTTGTAAACTCTTCCATGGCCACTTACCTCCAATCTGATCTAAAAAAGGGATAGGAATGTTTAAGAAAAAAAAAAAAGCAGCTCTTATTAATCTTCATAGTATTTGGGCCATGGAGAGTGTTATTTTAATACTGTCAGAGTTGTAGTACAAGAGTAATTGAATGATAAAATATCCCCCTCCCACCTCTTTTACCTAGTGTAAGCCGCCTCCCCTCAGATGTGGAATCTGGTCTCCTGACTGGACAGGTCACTGCAAGGGACAATCTTCTTACCGTGAGCATAAGGAAAACCCTGCCCCCCCATGACAGGTTTTTCCTTATGCTCACTGAAGATTGTGAGTGGCGCCACAGCTGAACAGGCCACACCCACATTCTGAACTGTGGGTGTGGCTAGAACAATCTTCTTTTCCCTGAACCAATCTTATACACCTTTACAGGCTATTATTTAACCCCTTTGTTGCTAGAGAGATCTTCAAAACATTG